>OY759262.1:6449299-6451799 GCA_963662155.1 Lamellibrachia columna
CAAACCAACGGTAGTAGTGTTTAAGAAATCACAAGGGGCACCGCCAACTTTGCACATGTATGTATGTATGTATGTATGTATGTATGTATGTATGTATGTATGTATGTATGTATGTATGTATGTATGTATGTATGTATGTATGTATGTATGTATGTATGTATGTATGTATGTATGTATGTATGTATGTATGTATGTATGTATGTATGTATATACATACATATATATATATATATATATATATATATATATATATATATATATATATATATATATATATGTATATATATATGTATATATATATATGTATATATATATATATATATATATATATATATATATATATATATTACGGAGGCGGATCCAGCGTTTAGAAAAAGGGGGTCCCAGGTAATGTGTGAGGCACAAAGGCACAAAGGGGTATCCCTCTTCCCAACCATTTAAGGTTTTTTTTTAGATAAAACAGTTGAAATGGTGTAACGCGAGTTAGGGCCTAATATAATCAACCCAAAATACGACAGCGTACGAACTGTCTGTATACAATACGGATTTGGGGAAGGAATACGGCCTTTTAATACGGATTTGCTAAATATAAAAAATTCGTGATAAAATAATCTTATGTATGTTCTTGTATTCGTCACATAAGTGTAACTTTGAATGTAAAATTTACAGTAGACGAGGTATAACTACTTTTGAGTCTAAAGTTTCGGCAAAACGCAGCAGATTTTATTTCGTTTGTTCCTACGAAGAAAATGCGGTGTGTCTGAAAATGGCTGTCATGCGCCATTTATTGCAATATTGACTAAAACAACTATAGTAATGCAAATGTTTAATAAAAAAACGAGTATGCTACAAGTGACTAAAACAACACGTAATCGTCTTAATTTCTATATCTGCATTATTGTAAACTAAAGGCACGGTACTGTAGTAATAGTAAAACTATATATTTATTCGTACGACAATGTGTACAATTCAATTACAATTGAAGTATGTTTGCACTCAAAGAGACTAACACGTCTTTGACTAAAACGTGCTACACGCATTCTCTATTTTGTTCAGCACATACTTTGCCAAGGAAACTGTGTTTAATAGCTTCTCACCCAGCCCCTTCTGATACTGGTTCTGAATAACATAATAAAAGTAGCTAGGTTTCATATTACAGAAAGTCGTGGCATCATGTTTGAAATGAGACAAGGTGTAACTGAAGCGTTTAGACATATATGAACCAATACCCCGAAGGGCTAGACTGCCCACTCAATAGAGCTATCCAAACTGTATTTTAAACTACTATGTATAAAGCGCACCTTTCGATTCATGATCTGAATTTGAATAGGGAGACATTCTGCTAAAAGTAGTAGTAGTACCATATAACAAAAGTGAGCGCAAACTGATAGATTAAAACGTTTCCTGATACCTTTGCGTCATATAAATTAAAACACATCATAGAAATACACACAATATAGAAAGAGGAACAGTATGACGTAACTAATTGAAGTTGTGTACTTATATTACAAACCCAAAAATGTAAATGTAGTAATTAGCACATCCGCCTTTCATGCCAAAGTTCTGAATTCAAGACGCAAACCGGACACGGTAGATTTGGTGTATAAACCTGGCTCTCAACATTGTTGATTGTGTGTCCCTCGTAACTCGGAGATCACGTTAATGTCAGTCCCGTTTTGGGACGTTAAAGGATCACTGAGGTCAGCTTAGCGATAAAGTTCTGCAAAGGCTAACAAATTGAATTTAGACCTCAAAAGTCCTTAACTTTCTAACCACAATATAATTATAATGACTATAGTCAGTTAATAGAATTTTGCCGGGTGCTGGGAACAAATAGATACTAGAAACTCTGTTTATATCAATTGTGTTTTAATAACTGTTGTTCATCAGCAGATCTGTTAATCATTACACAACAAGCTCCATAGATATATGGTCACTAATCAGGATTGCCAGATCGCGCAGGTAGTGCTTGGCCGATCATACTGTAAGCTTGATATATGTCTGAGTCCCTCTTTTAAAGCTTGGAGGCCATGGGCCTGACAGTCTCCAAACATTCTTGGTGATGATGAATGCGATGATGGTATGTGACGAAGTGAGACTGGTTAGCAGCCCTTGACCCTTCATCCTGGTCTCAACTGCCCGTCCATGCAACCTCTTCGTACATGTCATGATATCCAAACGGATTCAGTAGTACGGCTTCCAGACATTCGCATAAGAACTCATGCATGTCATAAAACGTGTCGTAGCATGTGTGACGCTCCACTCATATGGTTTTGCACATTCCGACAAGTCCTGTTTTCCTCATATCTTGTACCAGATGTTTTAGGATTCGTTCCAGGAATCGTTGTCAAGCACACTGACATAATCTCCTGTTTACCATGTGGATATGTGACCTCATATGCCATGATGGAAAATAACGCATTTTCGTCTTCAAGGCTTCGTGTATTTTCCTTTTCAATGTATTCGGTTACTACATCAATCACTTCATTCTAGATGATTC
>OY759262.1:6461799-6481799 GCA_963662155.1 Lamellibrachia columna
TGCATGCAGTATTCTTGGGAAGTTCAACGGGCATTTGGAAATATAAGTATTTGAATATATAGCGTTATGTTAACAACGCAGCAACTTATGAAATTCTATAAAATAATTAGGCCTATGTATTTTATGTGTTTTTCGCAGACCAGTATTTTACAGTGTCATTCAAAGATTTGTACTAAGATGACAAGGAATCAATTAGCCTATCAAGAGTCCAACAATTCTCATCTACGTGTAACCCTGATCTTTTACACTGATCCTTTACTAATTGTATCTGATATCCTCTATTTCTACTATCTTTCTTGAGTGAGAAAAACATATTAATATAAATATTTTCATACCCATTAAATATCTTAAAAACATCAATTTGTTCTCCTCTTAACCTCCTTGTCTCTAGATTTGTTAAACCACATTGTTTAGGCGTTTTCTTATAATTACGGTATCTCAGTTGGATAATTTTAGTTACTGTCCTCTGTATTCGTTCAAGCGTATCTGTATCATTCGTACAATAATATGGTCTCTACGCTTGTATGCAGTATTCTAAACGAGGTCTAACTATTGCTTTATATATGGTATAATGAGCTTTTTTTCTTGTATGTTATGTTTCTCCTAATCAACCCAAGAATTCGATTACCCTTTGAAGCTGCAATACCACTGAAACTTTCACATCACCACTTATTGTTATTCCTAAATCCTTTTCTTTTACTGTAGTACAAAGAACAGTATCTCCCATACTTGATCCTTGTGGTACCCCACTGATAACTGATTTCCAGTTTGAAACCTCTCCATCTACTACAACACGCTGCCATCTGTCAGTCAGCCATTGTTCTATCCAGTCGATTATGCCATCCCCGATACCATGGGCTTTTGATTTAAGTAGTAATCTTTGATGTGGCACTTTGTCAAAAGCTTTCCGAAAATCTAAGTAGATAATATCTACTGGCGATCCCTCGTCTATCCACTTTTTGATCTCTTCCAAAAAGCATAACATATTTGTTAAGCATGACCTCGCTTTTAAGAATCCATGTTGAGATTAATCTAATAATTTATGCCTAACAAGGAAGTCCACCATATGCTCTTTAATTAACCTTTCTAATAATTTACAAATGTACCTGATCACATTTCTGATTAGTGTACTACTGTTGCCCTTGTAGCTAACCTGTCACTGCACAACTGTCAAACTAAACGTTGCTGGTGTCGTGCTGTGACATATTTTGGGGTTCATTAGGTCATGGCCCCATGGTTTTAGGGTAAGAATTGTTTCGCGAATAACCTTTTGCGCCACTACATGGTAGCATGGCAAACTAATGGCTGACTAAGCTTGTGTATCGGGCCGAAACAGGTTCGTGAGGTTAGACGGCAATAACAATCTTTATGTAGAAAAAAAATCTCTATTAAGTGGTCAAGAATCAAGATTGGGATGTCTAAATGCAATTAATACCAAACACCAAACACAAACACAACCCGACCAAGTCCCCGGCTCTCTATTGGGCCCGTTGCATCTCCCTAGACATCCATTGAGATCCCGCATGGGACATCACACAGATGCATCTTAGGTCCCACAATAGTCAACATCGATAGGCCGGCTACAACGTATGTTAAGAGACGCTAGATGGCACTTTTGCTACATCCTGCACAATCTGGGTTTGGTCATTTATACCAACGCTTCCCATCAACTCACAAGAACGTGCACGCACCGTAGACATAGTCAAGAGACAATGGATATAGATTAACTGTTCCCCGTTATCTCTGCCAACTTATCTTATATGACATCATTTTATAACTTCCTGCAGACAAACTGGCTAACTTCATAACCAACTTTAAGCTTAGCACAAATGAGCAATGTTGCCTTTGGCAATTCACATCTGCTAGACTAAGATTATTCGCGCCATGCTTTACTGCCGACTCAGTTATTTCGTACACAGTACAGGGTGGTTTCCCTGAATCATCCCCGTGATCTCATAGATTACTTTAGTAAAATACACTTGCCAAACAGGACTTCGTGGCTAGTATTGTTTTGCTCGCGCCGCAAAAGACAGAACGGTGTCACAGTGAAATTAAGCGCCACGTAAAATAAAGACGCCCGAGTACATCACGAGAAGTGGTAGAGTAGGATATAACCGTGCTGCAATGAGCGCCTGGTTACACTTGGGTGCCCATCGACCTCCCTTTGGGCCCCAATCGACCTCTCTTTAGATCCACATTGACCTCTCTTTGGGTCCCCATCGACCTCACTTTGGGTCCCCATCGACCTCTTTTTGATCCCCAGATTTCAGACAGTGGAGCATATCTTTGTCTGTCTAAATGTAAATGCGTAATTTGTTTATATTGCATCATTTCAGGAAGTCGCAAGTGTCTTGGAGACTCGCTTGCCAAGATGGAGATGTTCTTGTTCATGACGACGTTGCTGCAAAGGTTCGACTTCCGCATGGTGGATGCCGACAATCCACCAAGTACCGACGGGATACAGGGAATCACGAGGTCTCCACACAAGTATGAACTGATTGCAACTAGAACAAGAAGAAAACCCACCTGTCCGCCATATTGCTTTAATTTTGGCATTTAGCGGTACTTTAGTGAACTACTGGCGATGTATTTCTACCATCCCTCGTGGTTCCATCTGGTGAACATCGAACTGTACTTTGGTATAGTTGTTACAAGTTACTACTGTAGATAACATTTATAACCTTGCTAATCTACTCTCTTGATACTCATGTACAAATTGTACAAATTGTAGTGACATAATAAATTTGTAGGTTATTCTGCAAAGGTAGCAGATCTTTGTTTTACATATACAAACGCTTTTGTATTGTTTAGTGCGGTACAGTGGCGTCCACATTTGGCTAAGTTGCATCATTGTGGCTCAAGAGCCGTAATCTGTTTGCCCCGTTGTCTCGTAGTCATATGCTATTACAAAAACATTCATGGACACTCCTACGCACGCACGCACGCACGCACGCATGCACGCCCGCCCGGCCGCATGCATGCAAGCACGCATGAACGCACGCCCGCTCGCACGCAATTGTATAATCGAACATTTGATTTACTAAACATCACATTATTTTGATTATGCGTATCTTATTATAATTTCTATTATTTGTTATGATGTGGTAGTTGAATATAGTAAATATGTGCTTCCAACTGGATAATATTTCATTATTACTATTAAACATCCATTTCCTTGATATTCAAATTTTGCATGTGGTAAAGGTACACCCATACCTCACCACCGCCTCTGTCCACCGACATCGCTGATGATCTATTCCAACCAACGTTGTATTACTAAACGATCTGTCAGACACTGCCAAGTGCAGTCATCTAGAAAGAAATGGTAACTTCGTCCCACAGATCTGGCACCAATATTTGTACCGGCGGAACACTCAAAATATAGATTTTACTTAGCAATTGTATCTTGTTAATAAACACGCGTTCAATAGGTGGCTTGCGATACATGGGTGTAATGTTAAAAGCGGTATCGAACTCTCGTGATACTGAGGGAACTTGTTATTTACGTCGTGGCCTGGCCATCGCGTATAAATAACAAGCACGGTACTGTCACTGTTTGACAGCAGTGCATATCATGATCGCCACGATAGTGGGGCCGAGGTATCCACTTTACCCTCTAAGAACCACGTGATTGTCTTGGAATGAGTTCACGCCCGTAGAGAAATGTGTTACGCCTAACATAATAATAAATAACAAGCACGGTAGTGTCACTGCAACAGTGGCACCACGGTGTGTGTGTGTGTGTGTGTGTGTGTGTGTGTGTGTGTGTGTGTGTGTGTGTGTGTGTGTGTGTGTGTGTGTGTGTGTGTGTGTGTGTGTGTGTGTGTGTGTGTGTGTGTGTGTGTGTGTGTGTGTGTGTGTGTGTGTGTGTGTGTGTGTGTGTGTGTGTGTGTGTGTGTGTGTGTATATAAGAAAGTTATAATAATATATAAATATTAACAAGTGTGTGCACCATTTATCTGCTCTATTGACGCTCGTCGATAGACAAAGCCGAGGCGTTCATTGAACCGGAAAAGGTGACGGTACGGTCGAGGTGAACATTTGCATAAACATTTGCATAGCACCTACGCACGGAGGACATAGATTAAGGACAAGATGTCATCTCTAAAGAGGAGTGTTGAGTTACGACTTCCACGAACTTCCAACCTAGCTTGTCCGATAATGGAGGTGCACACCATTTATTTTATTTAGACATGTCAATGCAGGAGGGTCTACGTGGAGAGCGTGACTGACGTACGTGATAGGAAGCATGTCCGTGTTTCCGACTTAACTATAAATAAAGGCCATGTTGCCTATTAAGGGAGGCTCATCTTTCCGATACCAAGGGAGGTGTTTTCCTACCATCGATATAACTTCTAATTGTATACCAGTAGCGCTGTGACAAATTGATGTAGCTCATAACAGTAAAAGCAAATGCACATAAACAGGAAGGAACTGATATGCTGGTTCTGGCTACGTTTCATGCACATGACGTCACATGCAAACTGCGTACATTGTGAAGCGCCACCTTAGGAAATAGTTCCTAATTAGTCATACAATTTGACAATTTTGTATGGGTATCGTAGCCTTACTAAACGAATGAACTACTTATTAATAACATCTTGCGTTAGGTACGCCACAAATAATGATGTTATTCAGCTGTGTGGTTCATTCCCGTATCGCGTGCACGAAACGCCTGGCCTGCAAGTTGTACAAGTGTAGGGGAAGGCAGTGTTAGTTGAGCCATTTTACATTCTTTTTGATGTCTAGGGCACAATCATATTCATAAGTTTTTACTCACATAAACTATGATTATTAGTCAATAATTTTATTCCAAGATAATATATCTAACAATTATAATTAACTATATATAGCTGGTTCAAATAGAGTTGGTAAGCTTGCTCAACTTACACTTGGTGTGGGGTAAGTTGAGCCATATTGTAAGTTGCGTAAATGCTTATTTGTATAATTTACTTAGGCCTTGAACAAAAAAATCACAACAACTCAGTGAGCACATCTACCCAGTGGGCAAAACACGTTTCTGACAAGTCTACACGCTTCATCAATAAGTTGACACACTTAATTAATATCGACTTATAGGCCAATCGCAACCAGTGTATCTAACTGCTAATATGTTGAATTGTAGATATCCGATGCCCCAATTTGCTCGAAAAAATGAATTACTTGTATTTTTGGGGAACACTCGTCTTTGTTCTTTAACCGCTGCTCAACTAACCCTCCCTTGGGTCTTGGGTGGCTCAACTAACCCTCCCTTGGGCCTTGGGTAGCTCAACTAGCCCCGTTTCGACAATTAAGCTTATTTAATTAATTATTGCGCAAAGTGATGTAAGCAATCTTCTTCTTTATGCATAGTTAATCCACAGACAATAGAGGCTGGTCACATGCGCTGATAGTTTACACACAAGCAGACGTTGATTACAATTACCAAAAGTTTCAAAAAACATCAAAAAGGATACTTTTAGCTCACATGTTCTGATCGTTGTGACAAATGTGTCCTATTATACGCCAATCGTGTTATATTAACATGTTCAATTACTGAGTGGTACCATGTAACTGTCGTTGTTGTTGTTTCCTGGGAAACGTGGGTGACTCAACTAACCCAGTGGCTCAACTAACACTGAATTCCCCTATATTTGTTACAAGAAATAAAATCATGCCTTGTTTAGGGTTATTTTTGCATTAAACTTATTGCATGGTTTATGTTTTATTATGTTGTACACACATTGAGTACATATAAAATCGCGGGTTGTTCATTCCCGAGTGGCGTGAACGAAACGCCTAGCCTGTGAATGAAACGCCTAGCCTGTGAATGAAACGCCTAGCCTGTGAATGGAACGCCTAGCCTGTGAATGAAACACCTAACCTGTGAATGAAACGCCTAGCCTGTGAATGAAACGCCTAGCCTGCAAGTCAGACTCGTCAGTAGTTAGTGAGAGATTCTCCGTACGTAATAGTGAGCCCATATTCAACTAGACATTGGGGAAAACCCGGGTGATATGGCCTGTGTTAAAGTATATTATGAAATACGTGTATTATTGCTCACTGGACGACAGCGCCCCTAGCGACTGCAGCACTACTACATCAGCAGCATTCAGTACACATAAAACCGTGGGTTGTTCATTCTCGAGTGGCGTGAACGAAACGCCTAGCCTGTGAATGAAACGCGTAGCCTGTGAATGAAACGCCTAGCCTGTTAATGAAACGCCTAGCCTGTTAATGAAACGCCTAGCCTGTGAATGAAACGTCTCCGTACGTAAGAATGGGCCCATGTTCAACTAAAATAGACATTGGGGAAAACCCGGGTGATATGGCCTGTGTGATAGTATAGGGAAAGACGTGTATTATCGCTCATTTGACGACAGCGCCTTTAGCGACTGCAGCACTACTACACCAGTAGTCTCGCTTATCCGACTCTCTCTCGGCTTCGTGAATCCGCCGAGAATAGCGTCTGGCAACAGAAGCATGTTTTGACTGTTACCGTCGTCAGATGGCACCACTGGTATACCAAAAATTATGGCGTCATCAATATTTGAAGTAATCTGACGTATTGCTGCATTTTCGTGATCTTGTAACCAGTTCTGGGCTTACCCACTGATCTATATATAGATCAGTGGTCTTACCTTATTATCTAAGTTTTCTCAATAGTTCGCAATCCTTTTTTAGACTGGATGCGTGAGGATGCGTGTCAAATGGAGACGGACGCAAACATTTTCATATAATTTAAACACTTCGGTGTGATAAAGTATATGTTGTGCAGTGTATAACCCTTTTTTGATTTTTTTTTCAATATTTATTATTTGCGAAGTTTTTTAGTGTCATAAAAGGGGGCATTTTTACACTTGGAATAGAGTCAATTTCTTGTGATCTGGATGTTTGTGGGCTGTACTGCTACTGAATGTAAGGGCAAACGGCATAATGCGTACTAATGAAGATATTGAGGTGGAATAAAAAGGTTTAAGACCTAATGATGTGTGAACTTGACATGACCTTGCAATGACCGTTGACTTATTTAAGTTAAAAATGCCCTAATTAAGTAATTATGTATGACATGAGATCAGTAAGTTGAGGGAGGAGTGTATATACACATTAACCTTAATACCCGTTTTTGACCTTTCGTGTTACTGAATTACGTGTGTTAATGATCTATTTATTTTTAATTAAGTATGGATTGTGGTGCTATCATGTCAATAGAGGCTGTAATTGTTGACCATAACGCTAACCTTACAGTGACCTGATTATTTGACCTCCATTGACATATTTACATTGATAAATTACCTATTTTAGTCACAAATAATTATGCACGACAGTGGTGTTTACAAATGTACTGGGCAAATGGTGTACACAATTAACTTTACTACAATGTGATCTTTTGGAGACTGGATTATGTATAATTAAAGATGCCTTCTCAATTAAATTTTTTGCTTGTCCTTTTTCAAGTTCATTTTGCGAAAATGCAAGCCTACCTAGTATTCACTACGACTCCACAATTAAATTACTTAGCAAAAATCGAAATGCTGAAAACTCAAAATTTTCACCTTTGGTAAAATTTCATAACTTTATCATGTAATCGGCGAGAGGATGGAAGTCATGCCCATGATCAGCATTGACTCGCGCAGAGTTTACCATTTTGGATATCCACTATTTTGAGCCCTACCAGATTTATTATTATTAAACATTAATAACATGCCATGTATCCAGGCGAAACACCTGCTCAAAGGCTCTAGAGTTAGTTGTACATATATAAGTAAAATACATTAAAATGAACTAAAACAGATAAAAGGAATAAATTACATGGCAAAAATAAATAAGGTGCTTAAATTAGTTAAATAAATAGGTAGAATAAGTTAGTTTATAAAACATCAGCAAATACATAAATCAAATGTATAGATAAAATGTCACTGGAATATCACTGCTGCAAAGTTGCCTGCTGGAACAAATGAGTCTGCATTCCTGTCATGAGGCAGAATCAGCACAGCCACCAAGAATGAACAACTAAAGTAAATTTTTTCGATGATTTCAACAAAAATACGCACTTTTTAATTAAACCGATTGCAGATATTACAATTCACACACTACATATTAGGACATAAACAAACCAGATACACGATGGGCAAATATGTAGAATCTGTAGTGTTTACTGTATAATTATAAAGAACACCAATATATGGAAATATGGAAATAATTGTTTGAAAAAACACAATTTATTATACATTATGAGAGCTTTGTAATTTCCTGCATGCATAATGCAACAATATTTAAAGTCCAATGTCAAAACTGGTTTACAGCACACTGCAGGCCCAGTACATCAATATTCATATTTCACTGTGTTATGAAATAATATCCTGTACTTCAACATGAAGTAATGTTTATTTATTGTTCACTGTAGGCTGATATGAAGACATGAAAAAAGACAATACCCAAAGTTGGGATACACAGGTGTATAAGGAAGACCATAATAATAGTACAATGCAGCAATATTCACAGTTCACTGTTTCATATATCCAATCCATGTCAATGTTCACAGGACATTATAGGCTCATTGCAGCAAAGTGCATAAGTCTATATGACATTGTCGGCTAAGTATACAGTATATATAAGTAATGTGTGGATTTCACAGCCTGATATACAATATTTGGCTGATCTAGACATTCAACAATTTCTAGTGAAGCTGTCATACAAAGTTCATTCTGGATGTCGATTCTCTTGGCTGGAGTAACTGTTGCAATCTTCACGGAAGTCACTGGCCCTACAATAACAGGAACGTAAAATAGGAATAGGAATGTAAAATAATAAAATTTGTAGTTATTATCGTATGCACTATTTAAGGTATGGTTATAGGAAGTTACTCGAACTTGTCTAGTTCTAGTACCCATTGTTACATTATGTAGCAGATGAATATCAATATTGATGGATATCAATATTGTTCATTGGCACATGTCAAAGTGTGATAAATTTACAAATGTGTACAATCAGCCCAAACGAGATCTGACTGATTGAAACTTATAGGTGTTGCAGACAGTAGACAACCAAAACATGTTTATAATATAATTTAATCAAACAAAATGCATACTGTACACATGCACAAATTGGCCATCATTAATAATTGTCATTTCTTATTTAATTAGGCATGTTGATCAATATTATTATTCATGCGTATTGTTTTATATAAGAACATAATAATTTATCATATTTTATGTGTGTACAACATAAAAAGTGCCCATTGTGTTAAGTTGGTGGCATACAGGAATTAAATTATTAAAAACAGATCTTGTTATCAAGTAATACTTGCCATAATTGTTATTGTTTTTTTTCATAATTGTCTATGTAGCATTGCACAGGGAGGAAGGTGTATACCATCCACTCATTACCACCATTTCCTCCCTAACGTACATATACACAGTACACATCTAATGTAAGTGGATCAACCAATCAAGTAAGTTAAACTCAGACTTTTACAGGGGTTATGATTTGTGAATGATTTTAATTGAAAATCAAGTTCTCAGTGCAACTTCGCATCAATAGTAATAAGCATCACAAATGATACACATTCATGTGCACAAACACAACACCAAGTTTGGAATGTGTCTATACATGGGCCACCCTTAATATTTTGTATCTGCTTTTAATTGTAAGTTGTGGAACTAAAGTTCTCTATCATGACAGTAATATCCCATTTAGTAGTTATATCAATGTAATGAACATTGTAAAAAATAAATTAAAATAACGTAAACTTAATTATTAATGTATGAAAAACAATGAGGAATTGCATAGTCAGTGTTTTTGTTAATACATTGTGGTTCAAAGAAATGGTAGTATGATACTGCTGATATAATTATGAAAGTTTCAATTACCATTCGGTAATGCAGTGAGCCTCATCAACTACAATTGTATGTAGTCTCTCCTGAAAAAGCTCATCTGACATGATGGCCCTCCACTGTCCTGCAAACAATGCTTTGGGATTCGGTAGCATAACTGGAAAGCCCCCTGTTTCACCCTTTCCCTTGTCTCTGAAAAATGAAATTGTTCATATTCAGAAGATGCTATTAAAATAATATATCGGTATCTAGGCTGCTGACTGAAGTATAAAGTAAATAAGCAGACAAAAACTATTGACACAGTAGTTGCTTTTGTCACCAGGCAAGTACAAATTCACTATGCAGCTGTCATGCATATACAGTGCGTGCATGTTTATAATAACATGTTAATATTTTATAATATATAATAAACATGGCCAAGGCTGCAATTACACAAAATCAAATCAATTACGTTTCATTTTAATTACACTAGTCCTCTTTCAATTACATATGCGTTATATGGATCTCCCCACAGAAAGGCACATGTTTGCAAAAATGGCGCACACCAAAGAATGACAAAAAAAGGCACACTTGAGCATGGTATAATTAAGATTAATCTAACTTTTATTTCTACACTTCAGGAACAAATGTAAATCTGAACTGAAACAAATAAGAATTTTTTTTTTTTTAATTAGAATTGAAGTTGCAAAGTGAGGTGCATTCAGCAGATGAGATACATTTAAAAAAAACTGACAGTTAAGTTTCTGCAAATGTAATGCCCCTGAAGCCATAAAGAAGTGCTCATCTTTTCTCTGGTCAGCAAAAAGGTGTACTAGTTGCTTGTACTAGGGTGCGTTTTTGGACACTTTCACATTACATACACAATTTGCATGTAAATGCTTAAATGCTTTTGCTGAAGTGCTCAGACATAGCTATTAATCATCAGTAAGCAAATTCTGAGGCATCAACTTTTAAAATTTCCTGATAATTGGTCGATTTGACACGGATTGACCCATATATCAGTCAGTATGGGAAAATAACTGGTTTTGTTTGGTTATGTTTACATACAAGAAACAGAGTACAGAGAGGAAAAATTTGCTATTTCGGTTATTCGCGTTACATTTATGAGGGGTCTATCTTTGGCTGAGAGCTGAGATCAATACCATATTATATTAGTAACTGCAATACCAAATGGGTACGTGTACCATATAGGTACTAGGTGAGCTAATTAGGACGTAATATAGGCGTATGCAAGTTTGATTTAATTGTATAAAATATAATCAATTTATTAAAATAATGCTTTACTAAAAACAAGGGGTAAGAGCCCCAAATCACACTTATTTTCACCTGTTTTCAGGTGCCTTTTTTAGAACTAACTTGATTGCAATGCAAACATGAACCACGAGTGACATGAGAAATCTGCGTTACCGTAATAGTCAGCCATATATGATATATGTATGAAACTTAAATCAATACAATGGCTTACCCGTATCAATAGTGCTACCATCGTGTGTAGTCTTTCTTCCGATGACCAACAGTAAATAAGAGGCAACACCATGTCAACGTGTGCCAGCCGATATTGCCGGGTAACATATCAAGTACACGAGGGAGAATTGTTTATATGAGGGTTTCTCCGTACCCTGTTGGGAGTATTCCCATCACATAACACCCGTCAGTAATGTTCTGGATGCAGGCAAACTGTTGCAAATTCTAAATTTAACGACTCTGTTGATAGCACGTGTGACTCGTAGCGACTCCATTTGTATTTCTGTAGGCGTTACCGGATGAAGTGCCAGCAGCCAATCAGCGTCATCAACGAGCTTAATGAGCTACTTATGTATGCGTCCAGAATCTGGGCGCATACATAATTTCCGTCACAATGGGAACCCCACTCTGTGTCCAGGCGATGATGTGTGCGACAAACGGTGGCGCCACAGCGCGGAGCTTGGATAATCGAGGCTACTACACCAGCAGCATTCAGCGCTACCTGCCGGCGACGATCTAACCTTAACCTTAACCGTTTTCCTAACCCTAACCCCAAACCTAACCCCAAACCTAACCTTAACCATTGTTATTGCAGAACTCGACGGATCTTGCAGAACTCGACGGTTACTGCAGAATTCAACGGGTCTTGCAGAACTCGACGGTTCTTGCAGGACTCGACGGTTCTTTGCAGAACTCGACAGTTCTTTGCAGAACTCGGCAGAACTCGACGGTTCTTGCAGAACTCGACGGATCTTGCAGAACTCGAAGGTTCTTGCAGAACTCGACGGGTCTTGCAAAACTCGACGACTCTTGCAGAACTCGACGGTTCTTGCAGGACTCGACGGTTCTTGCAGAACTTGATGGTTCTCGCAGACAGAATTCGACGGTTCTTGTAGGACTCGACAGGTTTTGCCGTTTCATCTCCCTTTTTGGCCTCAGCGCCTCATAGTTTTCCGGTCCCCAACGACCTCTCCCAGACAAATACTAGCCAATCAGCGACCACATACTTTCCAATTAGCATATTTCGACTACATATTACGTCAGGTTTACTACGCATTCATTCATGCCTGCGCGGGAAATGATCAGCAGATTTCAAAAATGGCATTCGCGGCAGCGTTTTAGAAGTTGTTGCCATCGACTTTATGCACGAAATATCGCAATATATAACGCTGATATACACTTCAGAGGTATACCAAGTTAATATTCTTAAACAATCAATACATGTCATTTATTATAGATGATACTTCGGAAATACAAAGAAAACGAACGTTGAATCAAAATGCGATATACTCGACTATTATATTAGCCACATATCGCTCATCGAGTATACCGGTGTAACGGGCCCAGAGTAGTCCCGTGCCGAAAGTCTGCGGAAGTATGCATTTTGCGTATTGCGCATGCGCGCGCAAACGCAGTGGACGACATGCAACCCGCGTGAGCAACGTGACCTCAGGTAACCCGATCAACTTTGACCCCGTGCCAAAAGTATGCAGACTCTGCTGACCCATATGACCCCAAGATGTTGACCTTATTTTGGCAGCGAGCTCGTAACACGAGGCCTTTTTAAGAAAGTTGTAAGTAATTTGATTAGAAAATGGAAAGTGATGGAGCATCAGAAGAAATGTAGCCATTATTTGGTAATACCCATTATTTTAAATCACTAGTGACCAGGTGTAGGAGTGCAAGCACCCAAATGAAATGTTAGACAATTTGTATTTGAAAGAAGTACGATTATCAAACGACGAAAGGACGTGGCTATTCGCACAGCTGCTCTGTAGGCCCCTCTATTGATTGCCCAAAGTGTGCTTGTTATAATTTGCAGAGCTGCACTACCTTTTGGCATTGCAGAAATAGTTATTGCTATTTGCAAAATTATCATATTGGTATGGTCATTAATGATAACGTTAATGATATGTTGTGTCACTTATGGCTTCTTACTTGAGGCTTGTCTTGCTGTTCCCACATAGTAGAAAATTAAATGGCTTCACTTCTTGCGTAACAGCCACCTAGTCCAGTAAGCTACTTCTAGTTCACTGGTTCAGTAGTGCACATGTATTACTAAGTTAGAGCAGAGTTGCTGTGTTACAGCAGTACAAAGTTTATGTCTACATGCTTCGAGGGGGTAGACCTAAAGATACAATATGGCAGCACTTCACTCGTGTTGAAGTTGCTGGGAAAGTTTTAGCTTGGTGCAACTACTGTGCTCATCAACAAAGTATCAATGCTTGCAGGATGCGGTCCCATCGTAACAAATGTGCAACATTTGCAAATGAGTTAGGAATGAGTAATAGTAATATTTTATTTTGGCAAATTAAATAACATCATTGCATTAAATGTTTTATCTCTTGAATTATAATCTGTAGGCATTTGTCACATGCCACTTGATAAAGAAGCTTCCAAATGTCAGTTATTTTGGTAAGACAGTGATAAATAGATCAATATTAGCCATGTTGTCATTTAGTCCTGGTCCCTTTCATTGCATATAGTAAATATGCATACTTTACTTTGATAGTTTAACACTATTCACTGGATATTGAATGGATTGAATGTGTCATTGTGGCTTGCACCACATGGCTTATAAAAGGGAACCGCGCTGGCTTTCACTTTTAGGTGACTAATAACACAATTAATGTGCAAGAGGAATATCATGGAAATAAATGCATACACTTTTTGTATTATCCTAATATTATAATCATTAAACAGTTCTGGCTACACAGGCAGACACCTTAGCTAATTTTTTTTATAAGTACTTGTTTGTTTACATTTCCAGGCAGCAGCAGAACCTGTGAATGAGCTAACAACCATGCCTGCTGCTGCTGTTACTGCCAAGCATCCCTTGGGCCAGGATCCTACCCAAGAACCCCCAGCAAAAGTCATCATTCAGCAGAACATCTCATTTCTTCTCACCAAGACAAATGCAGCTACCGAAGACAACCTGGACATTCTTGTTGCAAAGTT
This sequence comes from Lamellibrachia columna, assembly GCA_963662155.1. Taxonomy (NCBI): domain Eukaryota; kingdom Metazoa; phylum Annelida; class Polychaeta; order Sabellida; family Siboglinidae; genus Lamellibrachia; species Lamellibrachia columna. Next base: position 6,476,037 of record OY759262.1, read on the forward strand.
CTTCTACTTGTGCAATACCCCTTTCACTGTATCAGATCACCCAGGGTTCTCAGTGGGACTCTCCTTGATAAAGTCTCTGGTGAATTGAAGTCACAAATGAAGTATCATCTCAAGGATCAAACTGTCACTGGTAGATGATGGATGGTCGAATATCCGTAACGATCCCATCCTTGTTACAACTGTACAGAAGAGGAGTAACTTAGTTGCTTACATGCTTTACCCTGATTATCATGGCAGTCGTCTGATCAATGAGTAGCGGGAACTGGCCCACCAGTGGCTCATAGAGAACAATTCAGACTACCTCCCAGCAGCCATTGCTTTTGAAACAAAGTCTGCGCCATTCCCACCATCCTTTGAAGCAGGTGCTATGCATCCAGCATTGTGGTGGTAAGGGCTTGGAAAAGTTGCACTGACACATGGTTTTGTCCTAGTTTTGTTGCACACAGCTTGTGCATCATCCTTGTGCAACATTTGGAATAACCCACACAGAGCTGTCTATAAAGCTGCCAGGCTTGTGTTCCGCTATCGAATGCTACGTGGCAAGCATGAGGTAGAGGACTGAATGACTGTCAGACTTTCACTGTCTCAGGAGATGTGTGCCAGTGGACATAGAAAATCAAATACTTATGAAATGTTTTTTCCCGGAAGAGGTAGCTGCTAATGTGTCGGCTTTTGTGGTTGGTTCGAATCCGACTGGTAAATGCACTTTGTGCAAAAATACCCCAGGCATGGGCTTATTGACCGATACATTGCATCTTCTCTTATGATTATTTTGAAATTGAATGAAAATGCATTTTCAATGATCCAAAGTTAGCATATTAATATATACATAACATCTGATCCATCTCATGTTAGCTTTATTTACCAAAGCCCATAAAAAAAACAGATCAACATTTAACAGCATTTATAGTGCTAAACTTCATTGTGGAACTAATTTAACAAGCATGTAGTTATGTCAAGCTGTCAAAATACAATGATGACATTGTGTGATTGACTTATACTTGATAGGGGCTATATACCTATACATCAGACAGGTGTCATATGGAGTGCCCATGATGAATTTATGGAAACTTTTTGAACTGCTGAAATCGGCTGAATATATATATATATATATATATATATATATATATATATATATATATATATATATATATATATATATATATATATATATATATTGGTTCATGTTTGGATGCATATAGCTTGACACTGGCTATAGAAAATATATCAACATTTCGGCAGCATCTTAAAATCTACCTATTTGACCTGGTCTATCCTCCTTAGCGCACCACCATCACTGTTGATGATTCGGAATTGAATTTGGATTAAGATTTGCCTAACACTTAAGTATTGGTTTGCTACTGAGCTCAGTTTTCTGAAGATTTTGGTGCTATGGAAATCTTCTTTATTGTATTGTATTGTATTGTATAGCTACATCATTTCTGACGTTAGAATCTGAAAGCTTGGTATTGGTGCACTGCTGAGCTCGGTGTTCTGAAGATTTTGGTGCTATAGAAATCTTCTGTATTGAATTGTACTTCCTAGCACACATACAACTCCACACAGCCGTCCTACCGCACAGACAACTCCACATAGCCTTCCTACCTCTCAGAAGACTCCACATATATAATGTATTATGCTTGCTTGATAAGAGTTAGATTGAGAATGTGGAAATGTGCTCTGCTAAATGCTTCAATTAAGCCAATTTTATGTTTTAACATTACTATACTACCAAGTTGGTTTGTGTAAAGTATTATTATATCTCACAGAAATGATGAAGAAATATTTGACCTACAATTATATTAGTGGATCATAGTAAAGTTTTCAGATAAGTGTGTTATTTATGTAAGGAAATGTTAATACTAAAAATAGAAAAAATGTGTTTGATTTAAGAATGTTCATCTATATTCCAGAATGCAAAGGCAATCAGTGACGGGATACAGCCATGCGTTATGCGTCAGTGTCACGTTGATGCATTCAGAAAGGCGGTCTTGGCACAGCTCCTCCAGCATCAAGAATAAACCATGTATCATCATCTCAGACAATGATGACAGTTGACTACTTGCTTGTTTAAATGTCATGTTGTGGCAGATTTGTTGAAATGGGTGTTGTCTGCCAGCGCATCATTATACAGAGTTTGGATTATGTATGTCACTCTTTACATTAAAAACATTTATTTTGCTAATGTTATTTGAACTGTTCATGTGTTTAAAAACATACTTGCACATAGAAGAAGGCCACTTATTTAATCTAGATATTTGATGTTTAAGGAATAATGTTGTCAGAATGTCCACTGGATATTCAAGGTTAATATAATCACAACCACAGTTGTTATAATTGTCCCATGGGGATCTCCGCAATTTAATTTACTGTCTACTAAATGGTTCATAATATGATGTAAATATGTGTGACCAGAAAAGTGTGTCTATGTTATCTATCAGTTAATTATTAATGAAAAAACATAATTGTATGTTTGTATAATTGGATGTTATTACTTGTTTGATTAAATATTATGATAAACCATTGTATAAATGTTGTGATTTCTGCCAGTGCAGTATTATGCAAAAAGCTATACTGTTTGGATCATTGTACATGTATGTCAATCATATATATATATTATATATAAATATTATTATATATAATTATTATTATATATAGTTATTATTATTATTATTATATATATATATATATATATATATATATATATATATATATATATATATATATATATATATATATATATATATATATATATATATAAATAAAGTTTTAATTCTGTAAATCTTGACCGCATGACTCATTTCCCTAACTGTATTATTTCAAATGTTTTATTATATGAATCGGGCGGAGATGTTTGCTTACAGCGACACCGGCAGTGCGTATAAACAGCAATACACAAAATGCATACTTCCGCAGACTTTCGGCACGGGACTACTCTGGGCCCGTTACACCGGTGTTAGCAGTGGGGGAAGCTGGATTTTGGGCGAGTGTACTCATACGTAGCATAAATGTGTAGTTATGACATTCGTATAATTTGTTATTGATAACATCTACGTGCCACATGCCTTATATGTTTGTTTGAACTACATGGTCATTGACGATAGTCATGTGACATGTCTCATGACAAGCGTTCTTGTGTTCACCACAATGGATCACACTTTATCATTGTTATTTATATGTTAAAATGTATGTTTTAAAATACATGTATGGCATGATGCAGTGTACATATTTTTACGGGAGTTCTGACTTATGTACTCCACGTTCAGTTCTTGGTGCTGATTGTTATGCACATTGTGCTATTGGAATTAAAGCATGTCATCTAATAATGAAACCATATAATAAGGTATTATTAAACATTGATGTTTAGAGAAAATTATTAATATTTTTCTTTAAAAATAAATTTTGGCCTATTAATGCTCAGATATCTCTTTAAGGAGCATCATTCCCCAATCCCCCAATGGGAGAAGGGATACCCCCACACACTTCTCCACAAACACCTTCAACGTTTGCCACGACCGCATTCATCAGTCGCCGCCGGGGCTTTGCTCAGCATCACTACTCCGACATATGGCTGAAAGTTGGCATCTCTGCATCAGACATGCTGTTCCTTTCCTTGCTTCCATGACACACAGCGATAAACCCAGTGGCCTCAGCAACCATCTCGTCCATACATACATAAAACTCACCAAGTTTGTGAATAAAGTGGCCAGCTTCTAACGCCTTTATAGCGGTACCTTTCCCTCTGTCCAACAAAAGCGCAACTGTGTCGCGTCAAGAGAGAGCGTGTGCAGCTGGAAGTTGTTTGACGACTCCTTTATGTTTCATTTTGCAGTGGCCCCAATATCTATCACGGCTCGCCCTGAAATGGTGCTTTCCATTGCAACAGTGCATTGAAGTTGAAGTTCAGCGAAGTAATACATAAATAAGACACATAACATATCTTTATCATCACAGATACAGAGATATGCTTTCCACTCCGTCGTTGGCATCAAACTCCTTTGCGATGATACAGATGTATTTATCTTGCTTGTGCATCACTTCACTGAACTTTACATTCCGTCGTTGGCAACGTTAGCCACTTGCTGAATCATTGTGACATATGCCTCCTCGTGAGTCGTCTTCCAATTGTCATGATGCCTTTGCAACCCTCGATGAATCTCCAGTAGTAAAGGGAAGGAAATGACCGATCAAAAGAGGTTGCCAGTATGGGAGGGTCACGTGACTTTCGGTCGCAGAGCCTTCTGTGTATCTTGAGCGCCCCCTGGCGGCGACTCATAACCCAATCCGTAACCCCAGAGGGCCCCCTGGCGACTGGAGCTAACCCTAACCGTCGTAACCCCAACTTGTTGACGATTGCAACGTGACCCCGACCTGACCTCATCAGCATTGAACCCTGACCCTAACGGAATGACCACTACCCTAACGGAGTGACCGCTACCTAACGTGACCGCTACCCCATCCAAAGGAGCGAGATAACTTTAACTATAGACCAACGCGTTTAACCCCCCGGCTCATTGTCGCCCGCGGTACCCTATCCGCGTGCCCAGCCGTAAGCCGTCGGGAGCGGGCGATATAGTGACTTTATAGGTGTTGGACATAAGACGTCATAAAACGAAAAGTTTTCGATATGATGTGATAATGTAATATGTATTCTGTAAACTACATGTATGCCTGCATTTTTGTCACTGTATGTATAAAGATTCATCCGCTCCTTTTTATGTGGTAGCACGGTGAAATGTGGTCATATTTCTTTTGCTAGCGTCGTTACAAACAAATCGACACAACACCTCATTGAATAAAGTCACAAAGAAACTTTATTACTTAAAAATAACGATATATCAGATCATAGTAATATAATTATTTAAAAATAACGATATATCAGATCATACTAAAGCATAGTGATATAACTATTGTTCATCGTTCTTCGCTTTATTATTTAAAAATAACGATATATATAAGATCATATTAAAGCATAGTAATATAATTATTTAAAAATAACGATACATATATCAGATTATACTAAAGCATAGCGATATAACTAGTGTTCTTCGTTCTTTGGGCCGTCGTCTATGCATGGTGTATAGTAACGCAGTTCCTCCATAACAGCTTCCCATTGTTGCCGATGGAAGCTGAAAACCAGAGTGAAAGAGACATAAAAATCGAGCCTTTGTTAACGGTACAGTCGAGACTTTGTTAACAGCACGCTATATATTCTTAAATAACACATGTGTGTATTAATAAGCTATGCGAAACCCGAAAGCAACGAAAGGCGTACTTTCGACCCAGCCAGCTAGCGAAGTCGGCTCGTGTTTTTATGAGTAGGCCGGTAGCTGCCGGCTAGCAAGCGTGTAGAAGTAGGCCACGCACAGACGATAACAGTGACCCAACGACCCAGCCCGGCTCATGGTTTTTACCAGTAGACCGCTAGCAGCCGGCTAGCAGGCGTGTAGAATTAGGTCACGCATAGACGATATCAGTGACCCAACGACCCAGCCCGGCTTATGTTTTTATTAGGAGACCGCTAGCAACCGGCTAGCGGGTGTTGTGAAATAGGCCACGCACAGTCGTATAACGGTGTCTCTTAAAGTTAAACTATGTGTTATATAGATGCGTTTTAAAAGAGTTCGCTGCATAGGATTATGAATTAGTTACCATTCGTGCAAACAACGACAGACATTATGTACTTACGAACGATGCAGCAGCAGGCTCAATGCAACCCCGAGTTCGACGTAGACGACCATCAGGTCGGAGCATAGCGCAACG
>OY759262.1:7086799-7276799 GCA_963662155.1 Lamellibrachia columna
AATCCGTTGTTTCCCCGTGACCTACTAACAGCGAGCGTCTCGCCGGTGGGCCGCCGTCTTTAATCGATCGGCATTAGCCATTCTTAGCCTAGTTAATATCGACATAGGACTACGGCGCCTGAATCTTTCTCCGAGCTTCCGGGAAAGGCTAATGAACGTTGACGAGCCGATGTCTCAGGAAGAAGGCGACGGCGGGAAGCAGCCTTTGTGCAGGAACACGCATTCCGGTCATCAAACGAAACCTGTTGCCGAACCAACATTGATTCAAGTCTCTTCGACGTTTCCGTCCCATGCGTATAATTATTGCGTCGCATCGTTCAGCCGGTAACACCGAATGCTACTTGGTGATGCGCAGACAGGGTGGCGTCCAGACAGGGTGGCGTCCAGACAGGGTGGCGTCCAGACGCTATATGTAAAGCGTGTCGGTAAGAATTAGCGTGGGAAGATTATCCACGATCTATGATGATGCGTTGCAAGTGACCGCAACAAGAATAAATTACTATTCCTGCCCGGGTAATTGTATTCCTAATCTAAAGGAAATCAACACCATTCTCGTTTGTATCAACTTCCCGTTATTAGGCTTATGTTCCACGTGTCGTAGAGCAGTTGGTTCCAATACGAACATATCATTGCAATTACTGCGCGAAACTTATTCGGTCACATAATCGCTGCGATGTGTATTATGACGCACTTACGTTTGGTAGTGTCGGAAATAATTGGGACAACTACGACTGCACGAAATCACATAGGTTTTGAGCGACAACATAACATGGTCATCAAGTCCATCATGCCACTAGTCCATTAGGCCATCAGGCCATCAGTCCATCAGGCCACCATTCCATCAGTATATCAGTCCATCAGTCCATCCGTCAATCAGCCCATCAGTCCACCAAGCCATCACTCCATCAAGCCAACAGTCCATCAAGCCATCAGGCCATCAGTCTATCAGTACATCAGCTCATCAGTCCATCCGTCAATCAATCAATCAGTCAAACAGCCCATCTGCCCATCAGGCCGCCAGCCTATTAGGCCTACAGGCCATGTTCCACATTTTGACACTTTAAACACGGACAATTCAAGTTTAACGAATTCTTTGTTAGATTCCACCCAGGTGACCCTTCACCGTTTGTGCTCATAAGTTGTATGGCTAAGACAAGTTATGGACAGACAATTTAGTTCGGAGTGTTATTTTAAGAAACAAACGCTCAATTTGTGTCCAACCATTCGTGATTTTTTTCTGTTATATAGAGATGAATAATAAATGAAAATGTTTACCAACTTTAATGAAACGACTTTATTCCTTGTTGGTCAAATTTGGGTTTTGATGACGATGTTACTATAATATGGCATCTTACAAGAACATATGATTAGGGTGGTGCTTTAAAGATAGCAAACCCCAATTTTTGCCTGGGACTTGATTTTTTTCTTTGTGTGTAGAAACAAATAATAAATGAACATTTTTACCAACTTTTGCAGAACATTTTGCTGCCGACGTAGCTATTAGTATGTCAGATATATAAACATTGTACGGCCCCACCAACTTTTTTCGTCTTTTTATAAAGATAAATAATAAATGCATTGCGGGTGAAATATTGAATTTTGTCGAAATTGAGCTAAGATGTGATTTTTTTACTTAATAAATTACATAAAAGCTTTTTTAGTTCATATGCCAGACAATGTTTCAACTACAAATATAGGGGAAAAAGCAAGAATGAATTACAAACGAATGGGGAGAGAACAACAAAAGACAGACATACATGAGAGACGATATCGTGATATGGACAAGAACAGCCAAAGACAGACAGTTGGAACGGTCTGGTGGATGGACACGGCCTAGTGACAGTGACATATTGACGAGAAGTTGCTACCAGTGCACATTACTTTTTATCATCTCCTGTCGAGCACAAACATACACGAGTGTCCTAGTTGTACATACACGAGTGTCCTAGTTGTACATTCATATGTTGTTGAGGATACTCACTAGAACGAGTATGTGACATTTCAGGACGCCATATCGTGGATTAGAAACAGGCACACTTCTTTTGTTTGCACTATGACAATAGTTCGTGATGTGGCCCCACCCAGCAAGGGAAGTAGAAGAAGAACACGTGTATGAGGGTGGACAGGTACGAGGGTGGACAAGTATGAGGGTGGACACTACGCACTTTTTATATTCTCCCAACAGTGTGTGTAATTGGGTCTTTAGCTTTGACATAAAAATTGTTCGTTGACTAAACCGTTGTGCCACTACATGGTAGCATGAATAACTAATGAATGACTAAGATTGGCAAATTTGGCCTCCGTATCTTAGATCCTAAATACGCCACTGTTTCTCGAACACGAGAAAGGTCACACCTTAATGTGACGGCTCGAAAATGACACAACACATTAATCGCTTAATCTATACGAAGTACACTAAACACTAAATAATTATTCTAGCGATTTGCCTGCTCCGGTTTCAGCAGCAGCTTGTGCGTACGTACACTGTGCGACCAACATTTGTGCCCGTTGACGCTTCCTTGTTGAAAGCATATAGTAGCAGATACACACATTCTCTTCCATCTCAATTCGTCGGATTGGATGGGTGCGTTAGCCGTTCATTATTAACACGTCGTCTGTAGTGCCTGGCCCCAGTCGCTGTCACATTGACGGCATCCAATGACAAGTCATCGTCGGTGCCGGGCCATATGTAGCCGCCGTGTGGATGTCCCCTGTAGCCGCCGTGTGGATGGTCTGTAGCCGCCGTGTGGATGGTCTTTAGCCGCCGAGTGGATGTCCCCTGTAGCCGCCGTGTGGATGGCCTCTGTAGCCGCCGTGTGGATGGCCCCTGTAGCCGCCGTATGGATGGCCCCTGTAGCCGTCGAGTGGATGGCTCCTGTAGCCGCCGTGTGGATGGCCCCTGTAGCCGCCGTGTGGATGGCCCCTGTAGCCGCCGTGTGGATGGCCCCTGTAGCCGCCGTGTGGATTGCCCCTGTAACCGCCGTATGGATGGCCCCTGTAGCCGCCGAGTGGATGGCCCCTGAAGCCGCCGTGTGCATGGCCCCTGTAGCCGCCGAGTGGATGGCCCCTGTAGCCGCCGTGTGGATGGCCCCTGTAGCCGCCGTATGGATTGCCCCTGTAACCGCCGTATGGATGGCCCCTGTAGCCGCCGAGTGGATGGCCCCTGAAGCCGCCGTGTGCATGGCCCCTGTAGCCGCCGAGTGGATGGCCCCTGTAGCCGCCGTGTGGATGGCCCCTGTAGCCGCCGTATGGATGGCCCCCTGTAGCCGCCGTGTGGATGGCCCCTGTAGCCGCCGTGTGGATGGCCTCTGTAGCCGCCGTGTGGATGGCCCCTGTAGCCGCCGTGTGGATGACCTCTGTAGCCGCCGTGTGGATGACCTCTGTAGCCGCCGTGTGGATGGCCCCTGTAGCCGCCGTGTGGATGGCCCCTGTAGCCGCCGTGTAGATGGTCTGTAGCCGCCGTGTGGATGACCTCTGTAGCCGCCGTGTGGATGGCCCCTGTAGCCGCCGTGTGGATGGCCTCCACTGATGAGTCTGCTGCGCTTGCTGTAGTCCCAACTGAACCAGCAGTTAGCACCTCTCCTAACAACACAGTCAGTTGCCATTTGTCATATAGCCATCTCCATTTGGAATTTCTTTACGCACATTCATAATATCTCACTCCTTTTTCCATTGGTACATAGTATCTCATTCCTTTTTCCGTTGGTACATAGTATCTCATTCCGCTGATACATAGTATCTCACTCCTCTTTCCGTAGTACGTAGTATCTCCTCTCGCCTGATGGTACGCAGTATCTCATTCCTCTTTCCGTGGTACGCAGTATATCCTTCCTATCGTCTATTGGTACGTAGTATCTCACTCCACTCTTTTGTTGGTCCGTAGTATCTCATTCCTCTTTCCATTGGTACGTAGTATCTCACTCCACTCTTTTGAAGACCGCCGGTGATCTCACTCCATTATTTTGTATGTCCGTAGAGTCTCATTCCTCTTTCTATTTGTACGTTGTATCTCACTCCATTCTTTTTGGTCAATAGCATGACACTCCTCTTTCTATTGGTACGTAGTATATATCTCCTCTTTCCATTGGTACGTAGTATCTCACTCCACTGTTTTGTTGGTACGTAGAATCTCACTCTTCTCTTTCGTTGGTATATAGCATCTCACTCCTCTTTCTATTGATACGTTGTATCTCACTTCACTCTATTTTTGGTAAGTAGTATCTCACTCCTCTTTCTATTGGTACGTAGTATCTAACTCCTCTTTCTATTGGTACGTAGTATCTCACTCCTCTTTCTATTGATACGTAGTATCTCAGTTCACTCTATTTTTGGTACGTAATATCTCACTCCTCTTTCTATTGGTACGTAATATCTCACTCCTCTTTCTATTGGTACGTAGTATCTCACTCCTCTTTCTATTGGTACGTAGTATCTCACTCCACTCTTTTGCTGGTCCGTAGAATCTCATTCCTTTCTTTCGTTGGTCCGTAGAATTTCACTCCCATCTTTCGTTGGTACATAGCATCTCACTCCTCTCATTCACTGGTACGTAGTATCTCACTCCTCTCAATCATTGGTACGTAGCATCTCACTCCTCTCATTCATTGGTACGTAGTATCTCACTCCTCTCATTCATTGGTACGTAGTATCTCACTCCTCTCAATCATTGGTACATAGCATCTCACTCCTCTCATTCATTGGTACGTAGTATCTCACTCCTCTCAATCATTGGTACGTAGCATCTCACTCCTCTCATTCATTGGTACGTAGTATCTCACTCCTCTCAATCATTGGTACATAGCATCTCACTCCTCTCATTCATTGGTACGTAGCATCTCACTCCTCTCAATCATTGGTACATAGCATCTCACTCCTCTCATTCATTGGTACGTAGTATCTCACTCCTCTCAATCATTGGTACGTAGCATCTCACTCCTTTCATTCATTGGTACGTAGTATCTCACTCCTCTCAATCATTGGTACGTAGCATCTCACTCCTCTCATTCATTGGTACGTAGTATCTCACTCCTCTCAATCATTGGTACGTAGCATCTCACTCCTTTCATTCATTGGTACGTAGTATCTCACTCCTCTCAATCATTGGTACGTAGCATCTCACTCCTTTCATTCATTGGTACGTAGCATCTCACTCCTCTCATTCATTGGTACGTAGTATCTCACTCCTCTCAATCATTGGTACGTAGCATCTCACTCATCTCTTCCGTTGTGCGTTGTCCATAGAAGATATGATATTGATCAGTCGTCATCCAGTATTCAAACAACACGACCAGTTCTGCTGAGGTAGGTAGATGCACTACCGTCAATGTTAGATGCACTACTGACAATGGTAGATGCACTACTGACAATGGTAGATGCACTACTGACAATGGTAGATGCTGTTGGTCTATCAACATTAAGTCGCTGTACTAATGTTGATCATTCCAGTTAGCAGAATACTTTTCTTCTAGTTTCAGCAAAATTATGTCAATATTCATAGACAGGTCATCAAGTGGGAAATTAATATATTTCTCTAGATATTGCCAATTTTTCCTGACTGCTGATATATTTCGTTACTGGTCGCATATAACGTAAATGAATAACTCTGCACGTCGTGGCATTATGTTACTGGTGTCTAAATTATGCGTCGTGAATCGTTCCGATAACATCGAGAAAGATAAAAAAAATTCAGATTGCTCGTTGAGTCGTTTGTGTTATTTCTATCACGTCAGAAAGGCACGTGACAAATCGGCCAAATAGAACGATTTGGAAACAGCGCATTACGCAATCACTTAAACGTCGCCGGTTTTGTGGAATGGAGCAAATAAACTAAGATATACATATTCCAGGGATGCATTTATCACCGAACAGACATACCGAGGGGACAGTTATCAATTTAAACGGCTAAGTACTAAATGTATACATTTGTATGAGCAAAAGATGTTTAAAAAAGTCCATGTAGAGAGTCAACGTACAACCTGTCACGAACTCACAGCTGTCGTGAGTGAGCTATAAAAATGCGGTCTCGGAGAGAGCGGATGCCGCGCGTTCTCCAGCATCCTCCGCCGGTCGAGTAACAGGCGTGCACAAGGCAATTCGCACTGCAAAAGCATACATCAGATTTATTATTCTTATTTCGTAATCCTGTCAGCCAGTACTCGTGATTTCATAAAGATGTGTTGGCCCGTCGCCAAAGAAAGATGTTGATTCGATCCATCACAACAACTCCGTGAGAGACCAGCAGGTCTCGGACAACGATCGAACAACTGTCTTGTTCGCGTCTTCTGTAGTCATATGTAACATAACATCTCAGCGGTGGCATGTCGCTAGCGGTCGGAGAGGTATGTGTTGCCTATAAAAAGAATCGGAATTTATTTGAGGAACTTGACGTCAAGGGACCATTCACTTTGGTTGGTCTGAGGTTTCCACAGGGAGGTCGATACCTACTCTTTGTCACGCGAGGCAACAGTGAAAGAAACAGCACTTTAATATATTACACGTATATATATATATATATATATATATATATATATATATATATATATATATATATATATATATATATATGTACATCTGCAGTTCTAAACTATCTACGAACTGATAGCTATAACTCCAATATAAATAAAGTGGACCCAGTTGAAAATCCCAATTTATGTATTCCTCAATGAATACCTTTCCCTTGTAATGGCATCTTATAATATAACGTCACTTTAAAAAAACACCACAGTCGGAGAGTGAAAATGACTTCAACGTTAGCCCAAACAGAGAAAAGTTTGACAAATACGTCTTACTGAGTCCCAAGCACAAATATATTATTGTACATGTACAGAACGTGAATTATCACAAGTAATTATACACTAAATAAGTATAATAACCTTTCAAACTACAAGGAACTGTATGCAGATGTACGGTTTCAGATCTGAATTATTTACAGCTACTCACAACTTCACCTAGCTGTCAGAAACCCAATTTTAGGAGTTAGTCTTCTAAATCTTATTTCATAATTAGCTCATTGTCTCTTCATATGACAAAAAGTACGTAGTTATACGAATACGTTTATTTTTACCCCCTTCTGAACCCCAAATGTGAATATTTCGTGAGAATTGACCATAAGTACAATCCGTGGACTCATTGCGAAAGTAATTATTTTTAACTAAGATGTCCAGTACTGAGAAGTATGGTCTAGGGGAACTCCTGCCCTGATAAGCATGGTCTATGTGAACTCCTGCCCTGAGAAGCATGGTCTATGTGAACCCCTGCCCTCATAAGCATGGTCTATGTGAACTCTTGCCCTGGGAAGCATGGTCTATGTGAACAGCTGCCCTGAGATGCATGGTCTATGTGAACTCCTGCTATGATAAGCATGATCTATGTGAACTCCTGCCCTGATAAGCATGGTCTATGTGAACTCCTGCCCTGAGAAGCATGGTCTATGTGAACTCCTGCCCTGAGAACCATGGTCTAAGTGAACTCTTGCCCTGAGAAGCATGGTCTATGGGAACCCCTGCCCTGGGAAGCATGGTCTAAGGGAACGCCTGCCCTGAGACGCATGGTCTAAGGGAACCCCTGCCCTGATAAGCATGGTCTATGGGAACCCCTGCCCTGAGAAGCATGGTCTATGGGAACTGCTGCCCAGAGAAGCATGATCTATGGGAACTCCTGTCCAGAGAAGCATGGTCTATGGGAACCCCTGCCCAGAGAAGCATGATCTATGGGAACTGCTGCCCTGAGAAGCATGATCTATGGGAACTGCTGCCATGAGAAGCATGGTCTATGGGAACTGCTGCCCAGAGAAGCATGGTCTATGGGAACTGCTGCCCAGAGAAGCATGATCTATGGGAACTGCTGCCCTGAGAAGCATGGTTTATGGGAACTGCTGCCCAGAGAAGCATGGTTTATGGGAACTCCTGCCCTGAGAGGCATGGTCTATGGGAACTCCTGCCCAGAGAAGCATGGTTTATGGGAACTCCTGCCCTGAGAGGCATGGTCTATGGGAACTGCTGCCCAGAGAAGCATGGTTTATGGGAACTCCTGCCCTGAGAGGCATGGTCTATGGGAACTCCTGCCCTGAGAGGCATGGTTTATGGGAACTCCTGCCATGAGAAGCATGGTCTATGGCTATTATTTATTGTACAACATGGGCACTGATAACGACACGTTTGAAGGATGTTCTATAATCAGTGCACCAAAGTTTTGTTCGCGTCCCATTAGGGCTATGATTTGGGGGTGCCGCTACTGGCGTAAACACGTATGTATACTGGTAAAGTACCTCGCAGCATGCTGCGCTCGTTAACAATGAACACTGGGTCATTTACGTCGAGCGGTTGATCTTGGATTTATGACGTTATTAAACAGTGGCGTTATGACGTCACTCTCGACATAGGCACTTAAGAAATGTAATAAATGAGACCTTGGGCTGCGCTGCTGTCTACGATTATTAGTTGTATTAATTATGATGGGTGTTACCGTTGCTTGACTAAATTGCTGCTTTGTTCACATATGTGTCAATGCACGTAGCGATAATCTGCAACTAGTTAGGAAATATAGGCAGTTGGTCAGAATACTAAAACAGACGCGGGTTGAGCAGGCAATACTGTCAGGGATTTTACCTGTAATGGGCAGGAGGGGTCACAAATATCGAAATTGTCGGGGGATGGCAATTAACATGTTAGTCCAGAAACTATGTAGGGAAGAGGAAGGTGGATTTATGGGGAAGTTTTGTTGGGAGGGCTGATATGTACATGAAGGATGGGCTTCATTTAAGTGGAAAGGGGGCGGCAGTATTCGCGGACAAACTTTCAGCAGCAGTAGATAGTGACTTGGGTACAATGACAAATATTTTTGGAAGTAAACATTCTTTAAACTAGAAGTGCAGGGGGGGTTACCTAGAAGTGTCTCAAGCAGAACAAGAGGCCACTAGCGCAGATAAACCAATATCAAATCATCCGAAAAACATCTCTGAAAAAGGTTATAGATGCGTATGTTTAAATGCAAGGAATAGTAAATAAGAAAAACGAATTAAACATTATGGTAGAAGATATTGACCCTCACATAATTGGTATAACTGAATCATGGACCAACATAGATATAACAGATGCTGAATTAGGACTGACAGGATATGTAATGTTTAGGAAAGATCGAATATGAAGAAGGGGCGGGGGAGTTATTTTATATGTTAAAGAATCTATTCAGGCTTATGAAATAAAACTAGAAAGGGAAGCAAATTGCGATGAAGCTGTTTGGTGCAAAATTGTTTCAGGAAATTCAAAATTAACTATTGGATTAGTTTACCGAAGTCCAAACATAAACGAAGATGACAACACAAAAATAAAAAACGCTATAAAGGAAGTTAGTAAAGGGGAATGTATCATAAAGGGAGATTTTAACCATGGACACATACAATGGAATTCTCTAGAGAGCACAGGGATTGAGGACCAACAATTTATATTTTTAATCCAGGATAGCTTTCTTACTCAGCACGTACTAGAACGAACCAGGGAAGAAAATGTATTAGATATAGTTTTGTCATCACAAAAAGAATTAGTGGACAATGTAAAAATAATTGAACCATTGGGTAATAGTGACCATAATCAAATACATTTTGACATCAATGTAAAATCAGAAAGTAAAAATAAGAAAACGTACAAGAGAAACTTCCACAAAGGTAACTACAAAGATATGAGAAAATACTTAGCAAAGCTAGATTGGAATAACATGCTGATGAATAAGACCGCAATTGAATGTTGGAATATTCTAAAATATGAAATTGAGAGTATCATCGATAAATTTGTTCCCTTCCAAAAACGGTGTAGAAAGAAACACTTGTCAAAAGAGGCTATTAGAAAAATAATGCTAAAACAAACTATGTGGAGGGTTTATAGGCGTACCAGAAAGGACGAAGACTATGCAAAATACAAAGAGGCACTTAATGCAGCTACAACTGAAATCAGACAATCTAAAAGAAGCTATGAGCAAAAACTAGCATGTAACATAAAAAATTACAGCAAGAGTTTTTATGCATATGTCAGGAGTAAACAAAACGTACAAGACAAGGTTGGACCTCTAGAAGACAGTGCTGGAAATATAATATCACAGGGGATTTTAATGGCTGAAGACCTAAATGGTTACTTCAGTTCAGTGTTTACCAAAGAAGATATTAGTTCATTACCAGTTGCTGATGCTAAATTTCAGGGGGCTAAATCTGACTGTTTAGGTCAGTTAGTTGTAACTCCAGAATTGGTAGCTAAGAAAATAAAGACAATGAAGGATAACAAATCACCGGGAGTGGATGGGATTCCTCCAAAATTACTAATGGAAACAGTAGAACAAATCAGTATACCACTTGCAAGAGTATTCAACTTGTCATTAAAAGAGGGAGTTGTTCCGTTTGAATGGAAAGAAGCAAACATCATACCATTATTTAAAAAGGGTTCGAGAAATAAGTCAGAGAATTACAGACCAGTGAGTTTACGTCAGTGATTTGTAAATTATTAGAAAGGTTACTTAAAGACCATATGGTATCGGGGATAGCATAACTGACTGGATAGAACAATGGCTGACTGACAGAAGACAACGAGTTGTAGTAGATGGAGAAGTTTCAAATTGGAAATCGGTTTTGAGTGGGGTACCTCAAGGATCAGTATTAGGACCTATATTATTCTTAATTTATATCAATGACTTGGACGACAGTATAACAAGTAACGTACTGAAATTTGCGGATGACACAAAACTGTTTAGAAAGGTTAATACTGATGGTGATAAACAACATTTACAAAACGATCTAGACAGATTAGTGAAATGGTCTGAGAAATGGCAGATGTTGTTCAATTTTGGGAAATGTAAATGCCTACATACAGGACATAGGAACTTGAATGTAAACTATAAAATGGGAGATACTGTTCTGGGTACTACTGTAAAAGAAAAGGACTTAGGAGTTACAATAAGCGCTGATATGAAAGTTTCAGAGCAGTGTGGTATTGCAGCTTCAAAGGGTAATCAAATTCTTGGATTGATTAGAAGAAACATAACATACAAGGGAAAAAAGTTAATTATACCTCATTATAAAGCAATAGTTAGACCTCATTTAGAATACTGTATACAAGCATGGAGACCATATCGTAAGAAGGATATAGATACGCTTGAACGCATACAAAGGAGAGCAACTAAAATTATTCCAGAACTGAGAGACCTTAGTTATGAAGAACGCCTGAAAGAATGTGGTTTAACAACTCTAGAGACAAGGAGGTTAAGAGGAGATCAGATTGAAGTTTTTAAGATATTGAATGGGTATGAAAATATTGATAGAAATATGTTTTTCTCATTCAGGAAGGATAGCAGAACTAGAGGACATGAGGTAAAATTAGTAAAGGATCAATGTAGATTGGACATCAGGAAGCACTCGTTCTCACAGAGGACAATAAATGAATGGAACAAATTGTCTACAGATTGTGTAACTGCTAGCAGCGTGAATATGTTTAAAAATAAGGTAGACACATAATTATCTCATGAGGGCGGGTTATAAGTAGATGAAAATTGTTGGACTCTCGATAAGCCAATGGCTTCCTTGTCCACTTGCCATCTGGGCCTTTGGCTTGGATGGCAAATCTTGTTAAATCTTGTTAAACTACATCATACGTGGGGATACTACATCATATTATAACTTGGCTTGGTGGTCATGGAGTTAAACATAGAGCTTAAATTATTACATTAATAGAGGGAGACTTATTTTATCCAGAGTGATTTTGAAGAAGGTGCACACATTAAAGTGTATACATTAAAGTGCCCACGTTAAAGTGTACGCATTAAAGTGGCGCCCATTTTTGATAAAGTTTAGCCACCTCTCGTGCATGAACACTTGGTCACAGTTGCAGCAAAACCAAGACGCAGAGGTCGACAAACAATTATAATCCTCGATGGTCTAGCAGCATGACTAGGAAAGGGCACAACAACACTGTTTGAAGACATCCAAGATCGTGGGAAATGTAGGGTCGTGGTCGCCTAGGTCTGTAACAGGCGCGGTGATAATGACGTATGTTAAAATAGAACGATGCACAGCTGCAAAGAAATTGTTCGTTTCTCGCGCCAACTGCTCACGGATGCAATAACGCTGGAAGGCGATCTCTTCTGTGGAAGGCGCTCTCTTCTGTGGAGGGATTATTGGATTTCGGTGATGTGCTTCGAAAATAGCATATTTCCAGACATGGGAACATTCTAAGTGCAAATCGACCTTGTATACTGCCCACGGCTGCTACTTCGACGAATCAATGTTAACGACTTGTGGACCCAAAAGCAAACGCATTTTTTTCTTTGACGTGAATAGCCAAGTAATCCTTGGTCACCTTGAACCAGAATGCACTGTGTGCAACGTATGTTGTTATTTGTCAAGGCACATGTCAAGGCTCGATATTACATGCAACATAACTATATCTATACCGAAGGCAGCAGTTGTTCTGTGCTGCAATAATGGAAAACGTAAGTACCAGCATTAACTAAATCACGCTTCAGCTAATCCATCAACATCTACACGAAATTACTAATAACTCGGATTATTCGTGTTGTGTGATCAGACATAAGGCTGCCGTAGTTCGGGAAAATAATGTCTGCGATGTATCGACCGGATTACTTGAATTACTTCATGCATGCGTTATAAATACACGGATTAGCTGGTCGAAGAAAGGTCGACACCAGACATTTACCGAATGCATGGCACGCATGTATGACTCGCCAATGCCACAACGTCAATTCTGCTACGGTTATCCTATTAGCGTTGAATTGCCTGTTAACAGCCAGCGGCCGACCATTCCAGCTTTGCGGAATAACTCCGTCGAGAGCGCACCGGGTAACCCACGTTTGAACATGACGCATTGACGTGATTCTACATATTTGTCATCCGTCAGGATTCAGAATTGGTGGCGTCGATCACACGGGATAACAACCACACCATGTACATCGTAATACAGGACTACTGACACAGGACTACTGACACAGGACTACTTACACAGGACTACTGACACAGGACTACTGACACAGGACGACTGACACAGGACTGCTGACACAGGACTACTGACAGAGGACTACTGACAGAGGACTACTGACACAGGACTACTGACAGAGGACTACTGACATAGGACTACTGACAGAGGACTACTGACACAGGACTACTGACACAGGACTACTGACACAGGACTACTGACACAGGACGACTGACACAGGACTGCTGACACAGGACTACTGACAGAGGACTACTGACACAGGACTACTGACAGAGGACTACTGACAGAGGACTACTGACACAGGACTACTGACACAGGACTACTGACACAGGACTACTGACACAGGACTACTGACACAGGACTACTGACAGAGGACTACTGACACAGGACTACTGACAGAGGACTACTGACACAGGACTACTGACACAGGACTACTGATACAGGACTACTGACACAGGCCTACTGACACAGGACTACTGACACAGGACTACTGACAGAGGACTACTGACACAGGACTACTGACACAGGACTACTGACACAGGACTACTGACACAGGACTATTGACACAGGACTACTGACAGAGGACTACTGACACAGGACTACTGACAGAGGACTACTGACATAGGACTACTGACAGAGGACTACTGACACAGGACTACTGACACAGGAATACTGACACAGGACTACTGACACAGGACGACTGACACATGACTGCTGACACAGGACTACTGACAGAGGACTACTGACACAGGACTACTGACAGAGGACTACTGACAGAGGACTACTGACAGAGGACTACTGACACAGGACTACTGACACAGGACTACTGACACAGGACTACTGACAGAGGACTACTGACACAGGACTACGGACAGAGGACTACTGACACAGGACTACTGACACAGGACTACTGACACAGGCCTACTGACACAGGACTACTGACACAGGACTACTGACAGAGGACTACTGACACAGGACTACTGACACAGGACTACTGACACAGGACTACTGACACAGTTTCAGTCGCCCTCTACCTTGTACGCGTGTAATGTATAATGTGTTGAGAAATAGGACGCTCGCAAGACTGCCTGCGGAAAATGTCATCGAATATTCGTCACATCATTATGAATCTGCATATGCAAAACGCATGCGCTTGCATATATTCATTAATGCGTCCCTTTTTGAATTCATGCATACACATGGCCCTATTCGGCTATGTTTATTAATACAGAGAAAAGTACTGATAATTGCATAAACGTTTTTTCGTCTTCGTCCATTACAGCTCATGCTTCTGCGTTAGTTCCATACATAATGTGACTAGAGTATTGTCGAGCTGGATGTATTCACACCATTTGTGCGTTGGAGACAGAGACCACCGCGCTGTGAGTCCACGACAGATTACACATTTACCCCCTGTGTGGGATATTTTACTGGCATAAACACCAAGTTGTAGAGACTTTTTAGTGTATTTTTCGAAAGACACAGGCAAAGTGGGGTGAACGAAATTGCACAATTTATTACACCGCTGCAGGTGGACTCGAACCGCGGTCATCGCCATGGGCAGTACGGCACCCTCACCGCGTCACACAGCTACCCCCCCCCCCACGCTCACACACACACATGCACGCACGCACACGCACGCACAAACCCGCGCACACACACACACACACCGTTGATAGTATCTGTTGCAAACGCAATGCTTGTTTGTCGCTAAATGACAACACGTACCTGGCAATAGACATGTGGGGGTCACGTCAAAATTAGTTGCGCTCAAATGCGGAAATCCCGCCGCCTGGCGGTTAGAACGTCGGGTTCTCAATCAAGAGGACCCGGTTTCTTGCTGCCGTTTCGAAGCTTGGACATTTTCGTTTTCTCCACGTTGCCTCAGTTCAGTCAGCTGTATAAATGAGTACCTGGCAATAGACAGTGGAATAGTCTTCGCTCAGTAATTCCAGTGTGGCTGAAAGCTTCCCAGAGAAGTCGAGTTGGCGGTGGAATGAACAGGTCTGCTAGCGAGTGCAGAGCGCTTTGCGCAGTCCCAATGACTGTATACCGCGCTATGTAAGAACGTACCTTTACTTTTACGTTTGGAAATTCGTTCTTGGGTAGATATTTACGATAATCGAGCGCGTGTGTTGACGTCTGTGCAACGTGCTGCTGTAAGCTATTTCGGGCGTCTGCAATTTAACAATTTAATCCATGAAACTTAATTTCATTATTACTATTCGTCAGCATCCTTTTATCTTGCGCCGTTATGATCAAATCCGTGTTGTGCATCGCCAGGTGTGACTCAATAGTCCCACTCTGGCATGGCAGACTCTGCCGCACTTGCTGCAGGTGCTAACAAGGTGTAGGATTTGCAGACCAATGTTTTATGTGGTCCTTCTTCTTGCAGACCAATGTTTTATGTGGTCCTTCTTCTTGCAGACCAATGTTTTATGTGGTCCTTCTTCTTGCAGACCAATGTTTTATGTGGTCCTTCTTCTTGCAGACAAATGTTTTATGTGGTCCTTCTTCTTGCAGACCAATGTTTTATGTGGTCCTTCTTCTTGCAGACCAATGTTTTATGTGGTCCTTCTTCTTGCAGACCAATGTTTTATGTGGTCCTTCTTCTTGCAGACCAATGTTTTATGTGGTCCTTCTTCTTGCAGACCAATGTTTTATGTGGTCCGTCTTCTTGCAGACCAATGTTTTATGTGGTCCTTCTTCTTGCAGACCAATGTTTTATGTGGTCCTTCTTCTTGCAGACTATTGTTTTATGTGGTCCTTCTTCTTGCAGACCAATGTTTTATGTGGTCCTTCTTCTTGCAGACCAATGTTTTATGTGGTCCTTCTTCTTGCAGACCAATGTTTTATGTGGTCCTTCTTCTTCTCAGCCAGTTGTGTGGTTCGTTTCTCTCCTCTTCTGGTGCTTTCTACAGTCGGCATGCATTGGTCGCGATCGCAGCTGTTTGTGTCGATGCCTGCTTCGACAAACTCTTCATGTTACGCTTGCAGGTGCCATTAATTGTTATTCTTATTATCTAACAAAGAACGTTGTTACAGTTTTTCGTGACACTTTTATTTGTCACATAATAAAATACCGACAAATTCTACAAACGAACGTGGTTGCGAAACCGGCACCTCTGACTATAACGTGTGTGTGTGTGTGTGTGTGTGTGTGTGTGTGTGTGTGTGTGTGTGTGTGTGTGTGTGTGTGTATGTGTGCGCGCGCGCGCGTGCGTGCGTGCGTGCGTGCGTGCGTGCATGCATGCATATATATATATATATATATATATATATATATATATATATATATATATATATATATACTCTTTGTCATGCGAGGCCACAGTGAAAGAAACAGCACTTTAATATATTACACGTATATATATATATATATATATATATATATATATATATATATATATATATATATATATATATATATTATATATATATATATATATATATATATATATATTATATATATATATATATATATATATATATATATATATACATATATATATATATATATATATATATATATATATATATATATATATATATATATATGCGGATTCTTATATATATATATATATATATATATATATATATATATATATGCGGATTCTTATATATATATATATATATATATATATATATATATATATATATATATATGCGGATTCATGGGTGACAGTGATATGGGTTGTGGTTACTGGATCTACTTGCACTCACAAAGGTGGCTGGTCCATAAATAGTAGAGAGCATGTGTTTTCACTGACACGATAGTACGCAGTAAACCATTCAGAATAACATCTAAAGGTGACAATCGTGCGTTACACCTACGCTTGACACCGGTAGTGCAGAATGGCATACGGGCAAATTCTGATTTTTTCTTCAAAATATATTAGTAAATAAATAGCAATTTGTCATAACGAGAGTATATAAAAGTACTGAATTGTTTTGAGAGAAAAAAATGTGTAAACGGCATATGCGTTTCTAACTTTGTAAGTTAATAATAATAAACAATAATAACAATACATACTAAATAATAATAATAAACCATATCCAATTACAATTAACGCCAGTACAGAAAGAACGTGAAGACGGCTCACCAGGTTTGTGTCACTGGTGATCTTCTTTCAAAATGGCAGTCATCTTGGAGTTCCATTGGTTAACCTTTGTTTTTTTATAAGGACAGCAAACACGCAAAAAGTGGTATTTATAGTACCACTTGAGCAGTAATGTGTGTTATCTGCCTGGCCTGGCGACACTATATACGTACGCACGCTGGCCCGCCATAACTAGCAGTGTCGTGTCCGCCACGCTTCTTGCGTGGTCGTGCACGCTCGCTTTTTGCCAACATTCGGGCGTTACGCGATATAATAGTACGGAAAGGAAATGGATCAGCCGAGGTGGTTTTATTAATGACTTTTGTCGAAAGAAGCGCATAGCTGAAAATGGACCAGTTGACGTCATGCTCAGTTGCTGGGGGGGGGTACTACCACCTATCATCCCATCTCTGGCAGGCGCGTAAATAGCCGTACGCACGTGCTTCCACGTCAATACGACAAACAAATATTTGTTTAATTCATCCCCCCCTCCCAGAAATTGAATGGTCCATCCCTAATCTGACTGGCATCCATCGTGGAATGCAAGCACGAATCAGACAGCTGATAGGGTCTGCCCGGCACATTCTACAATCACTGCAAAGGACAGTTAACGTCGTGACGTTAACTGTGCTTTATGCGTTCAAAGAGCCGCTACTCAGCCCAGAGAGTACGTGTCTTTCAAGCTGAGCTCGATTTAGGCGAGGATGCACAAGCTGGTATGCACAACATAATTAATCTGCAATCGCTCTGTGAGATAAGATGGTCCAGTAGTGCGAACGCTTTGTACACATTCAAGTCTGCATTCACTGATATGGTCACTGGCCTGGAATATTTAGAAGATGGTAGGGCAAAGCCAGACGCTATTTGTTGTCCATCATGTTGAATTCATCATAACACTACTGACTATTGACCATATTCCTACAGCCCAAACAATGTACCATCTGCCAAAGAGGCAACAACTACAGTCGCCCAGCTGCAGCAGGAGAGGGCCGACCCAGAAGCTTTGACAGTGCTGTAGAGCTAGAGGGGAGATTTGAGATTGAGCCGAACAAGCCGCGCAATGAGGGTGGACAGAGGCAAAGTCCGCGAGAACGTGCCGCTGATACAACTGACATCCCCAGCCAATATTGGATGGGGTCAGTATCTGACGTTCGTGAATCACTTGCTGCAGGAAATGGACACACGTCTATTAGTAACTCAAAATCACTAGTATATCACCAAGTACCTCACACCACGACAACGGGGGATTCTGACACTAGATTGTCCAGCTGGACGAGGTGTTCCAGGATGACATGCCAGGTGATCTGCGTCAACTACAAAAGGATATGGGTTGATGGAAGGCAAGATTGGAGATGACAAATTTCGCTGAAACGCCCAACACATTCGATGACACGATACAGTAAAAAACAATCATGTCCTGTACCGTAACATGCATGTAACAGTTGTGATACTGTTGGTGGTGTATGTCACGACTGCCACAGCAGAGCGGTCATTTAGTGTCATGCGACGCCTCAAGAACTCTCCGTTCCGTACATCTGAGCGCTTGTCGTAATTGGGACTTACGCATGCGCACAAGGACAAGATGTTGGATACAGAACGCATCGTCGATGAGTTCAGTCGTTCAGCGCTAACATCCCAAATGATGGAGCGGGTAGTAACTGAACCATTTTGTAGATATGATAAACTCGTAAACACTTATTACCGAAGCATTATCAAACAGCGTTTGTTATCAACATAATTGTCAGGATTGATTGTTAGCACATATGGTCATCATAGTACACGTTTTCAATGACTTTGAATGATATTGTAGTGCATGTGCATGTACATGTACTGCAATAATGCTTCACTTGCTGTTACTGTCTGTGCTGTTACATAGAAGACGGGTTACTGAAACATGTAGACAATCTTAATATACTGCAAAATGAAAACTAGTCTTTTTTCATACATATATGATATACTGAAGGTTCACATTCAACTTTGACCAGGGGTGGGAGTGGAGCAGGGTGGGAGTGGAGCAGCGGTGGGAGTGGAGCAGGGGTGGGAGTGGAGCAGGGATGGGAGTGGAGCAGGGGTGGGAGTGGACCAGGGGTGGGAGTGGAGCAGGGTGGGAGTGGAGCAGGGTGGGAGTGGAGCAGGGATGGGAGTGGACCAGGGGTGGGAGTGGAGCAGGGGTCGGAGTGGACCAGGGGTGGGAGTGGACCAGGGGTGGGAGTTGACCAGGGGTGGAAGTGGAGCAGGGGTGAGAGTGGAGCAGGGGATGGTCGGAGAGGCATTCCTTTAGGTTTTATTTTGACATCAAAATGAACCACATTACAAATTACCACAGTTTGCTTTTAAAAATGGACCCCATACCCCCACTTATTTAGCAATCATTTGTCGACAAACAATCGCATATCCACGACAACGCCTTTTAAAAATTTCAAGCAAAATGTAAAGTGTGTGTGTGCGTGCGTGCTTGCGTGCGTGCGTATGTGCGTATCGGAAATAGCGTACTTTGGCCACCAGATTCCCGATAGCCTTTAGTGTATTGTTAGGCGTCGCAATGAACCAACTCTGTACACTAATTTAACGTATGTAACGTTCATATTAAACATACTCAACAATTATATCTTCCGCAAGTCGTCGGTAGTTGTAACACGAAACACATAATTTTCACAACAACTGTGTTTACATCGCTAGATGTCGTCCCTGTAATGGGTATAGCGTGGAGATATCACATAACCAAAAAGGAAATACTCAAAAGAACAAACATCCCGCACATGGAACAGCTTCTGATGCAGGTTAATCTCAAGTGGACAGGTCATGTGGCTCATATGGATAACAACATACTTTGTAAACAAATCCTGTACTCCCAACCAGCAATTGTTTGAACTTTCATTTAGGGTCCCTCGCTTCAATTCTACGGTCCCAACCAGAACATGATTTTTATAAACGTGACATATCTACCGTCCCGTCCTCGAGAGACAGAGAGACAGACAGACGGGGAGGCGGGGAGACAGGGAAAGAGAGAGAGAGAGAGGGGGGAGATAGAGGGAGCTAGAGGGGGAGAGAGGGAGAGAGAGAGAGAGGGGGGAGATAGAGAGAATGGGGGAGACAGAAAGGGGGAGATAGAGGAGCGTGGAGACGGGGAGAGACGAGGAGAGTTTATGTTAATCCACCTGGGGTGAATTTGCCGGACATTGAATGAATCAACACTTGTTACGTTTTTGTCTGGTCGCAATCAATATTATTTAGATAGAGGGAGAGCGAGGGAGAGAGAGATCACGTTTTTGTCTGGCCGCAACCAATATTATTAATGGATCGTCATTCGCTTCACACCGAAAAAGGCTGCAGCAATCGAAAAACAAAGGAACTGTTTGTGATGTGTCGTAGTCACACACAAATAACTACATCTAGCGAGCTCGACGTCCCGTATATATCTTGGGTTACGGTGGATTTGCACCGGCATTTTGTGTTGTCGTTCATTGGAGCGTGACGAGTTGCACTGTATGACGTCATAGCAAGAATTAAGTTACCAGTAATCGGTTCGACGCATTAGGGGTGTACCACACACACGTAGCCGAACACATAAGCAAATAAAACTTGTCCGCCCATACATCTGCTGTCTACAAATAAGTGCATGAATAATATTTTATATGTCCAGAACGCCCCTTTTGGTTGAGATACGTAAGACGATACGTAAAGATGAATACCAGTTATTTCAAGTGTATTCACAGCGGATGAGTAAAAAATCAGTCAGATTCATAAAGAATGCGTTTTACTAAAGCCGTTAACAATGTACGCAGTGACGGAGTGTCGGAGAGACCAGTCGACACACACTGAGCTGGTTGACTGTTTCACATACTGGAATCATAGAGGTTATGGAAAAATAATTTTCGGGTTTACGAAATGATATTCCAAACGTAAATTACATCATGCTTTGTTGATGTTGACAGACATCGCTGTTTTGCCACGTACGGGATTAGAAATGTGTTTATGATGGCAGGAATGCTATTAGTATGCCAATAAATAAACACACATTATTACACGACGGCAAAATTCCATATGATAATTGACATGCGCATACAAGCTGTACATTCGGTGTGCCGCGCTACATTACTATAGCCAGCACGTACGGCCAGATCTGAAGAATGGCGTTGGAATGCTCCAAAGGGCAGCTCTTGACGCATCGTCGAATTTCATACGTTGTCAAGACGTCGGCAAAACTTCAGCCAGACGTTGCCGGAGGCTGCCGCTGTTTTGTGGGTCCACTATACTATTATTCTTTAAAGTTAAACCAATGATAAAAGTCAGCCACGCAATTCCACTCTGTGCACAGAATTAAGATTCGGTTTTATTAAAAACTGTTTGCCTTAATCAATTGTTGTCTTGTCACCGACATTCAGTAGTGTTTTTCGTCAAATACATCGATTTTTTTTCTCGAGAAAATCAGCATAGAAGATGCTCCCTATCTTTTGTCGCCCAAACAACCCAGATTCTGTCTTCGTACACTGGGATCCTTCCATAACTGCCAACCAACAACTAGAAATATAAACCTATGCGATGCACAAGTGTCGAAGCCCGCACTTGTCCCTGTAGATGATAATGTTTCTGAGTGCAAACAAATTCTCGAAAGGGGTATCGTGTCAAAACCACTGGAACTTGATTCATATGATACGAACCCGGAAGTAGATTAATGATCCGACCCCTTGACCCCTGGTAGGCCCATTCTGCGGAATCGCAGCCTTGTCACCTACACGATAAGACGACAATACAAATTGTAATGTATGCCACAGTCAGTGGATAACCCCAGGCACTGGTTTCTTTGATCGTGTTTACCGTCGAGTAATGTCGAAAACATATTGTCTTATATTTATTGACGACCCTATTTCAATAGTTGGATATGCACTAGGAAAATAGAACATATGAGCATGTGTACGGTAGACTAACTGAACTCCCCCCAAACACATAGACTAGCCGCAAAACTGAATCAATGACATTTCTTCCGAGAAATTTCATATCTGTTGGATACTGCGTTACGTGTGCGACGACGCCAGGCATGTAGTGTGAGGCCACTAATACTGGGGTTCCCACACATTCACAGCTCAAGCCCCCCCCTCTCCTTTTCGCCTTCTAACTGATGCAATGCATTTTTATACTTATTTTCTATACTACACTAAGTTTGCATGTTTGTCGAGAACCCCTGGAAATACATATCGGCCCCAAAAGTCCCTGGTCCGCAGTTTGGGAGCCCCGCACTATAACAGGCGCGGCTCCACCAATGAACCAGTCGTTGCATCGCTTGTATCAATAATTAGCATAACATGCGACGTTTAAATGTATTGCTTCTGAAGTGTTCAATCGTGTCCGTGATCAGAGTTAGATGTCTAGCTATTACACCGCGCATTTTTGTAAGTTACGATTCTCGGAGTGCTTTTCTAAGCAAACCAACACTGACGAGAACAGGAAGGCCAACGACGTGTTTCACAATCCAGTAACATTTACACAGCGGTAAGCACTGGTGTCTGATTTGCCTTAGCTGGTGTTATTGACAGCGGGGCAGGTGAAACAGGTGATATGGCTCCTAATTAATGCATGCCCGAACAGCTACACCATATCATAGTTACTCCAGTCCAATAACTTTAGACGACCGTTTCAGTTCAGCTAGCGTATCGTTGCTCGGGTAATATATAGGATTTTGATTCAATCGTACAAAGCCGTCAATTAACCGAACACGAGAACCTCTTTACCTCATTGTATGTGGAGTATATGCACAGACGAATACAAAAGATGAACTAGAGCCGATGTGTTGCAGTCAAGTCGGGGATTCATCGTTGGGCGCACTTAATAATCCAGAGTAAACAGAAATTGTTCGCCTTCGGTCGGCCGTCCAAGGTCGAGAAAATTTTAATTATATCGCAGCAGCACAAATTGAAATAGCATCGCAGCGCCGGAGAGCGGAGAACTCCCGGGAACGCTCTGGCCTTGCAGATCTTAATCAGTTTAGCCGCTTCGTTCATTTATTGTTGCCCGCCTGGTTGCCGCTCAATAATGACGTGACTCGCTTCCGTTATTACCTTACCGGTGACTGGTGGTCTAGCTGGACGACCGACCCGACCGGCAGACCGTACCACGACCCCACAATAAATCGACGACTCGATTTGTTTTAACGCATTCATTTATTAAGTATCGCCTCCGGCCACTCTTACATTGTTGATTGATCCGACGATTCTCTCGGGACAAACTCTAACACAAGACTCCTCGACTGACCGCCCCAAGACTCCTCGACTGACCGCCCCAAGACTCCTCGAATGACCGCCCCAAGACTCCTCGACTGACCGCCCCAAGACTCCTCGACTGACCGCCCCAAGACTCCTCGACTGACCGCCCCAAGACTCCTCGACTGACCGCCCCAAGACTCCTCGACTGACCGCCCCAAGACTCCTCGACTGACCGCCCCAAGACTCATCGACTGACCTCTCCAAGACTCCTCGACTGACCGCCCCAAGACTCCTCGACTGACCGCACCAAGACTCCTTGACTGACCGCCCCAAGACTCCTCGACTGACCGCCCCAAGACCCCTCGACTGACCGCCCCAAGACCCCTCTACTGACCGCTCTAAGACTCCGGGGATTACGAATCATTCAGCGGTGACCTGCGCACATCTTGCTATTGACCCCAGAAACATCCACCTCCGGGGCGCCATCTGCAGTCGAGTCGTGTGTCACGTGATCACGCTCAAAAACACTACCACTGACATCAGATGGTTATTCCAAACTCACTCACACATTGTTTATCTGAAACATCAAACACTCTCGACAACAGCCGGGCGATGCGCACATGATTTGTAACATGATCTGTATCTTGCCACATTATAACGAAACCACGTGTACTTGCCTCATTAAAACACTCGTTTTGTCACACAGCAGAGATGTAGATGGACACATTACCCGACCATCTGATAGCACGTTTTCGGTACATCGTTTCTATGTCGGCCCGATGCTACGACGCCGACGGTTCGGTTATTTTCAACGACGCCACCGCCGCCGTGGCGTCCAGCGTCACGTTGGGCGTCGAGAAGCGGCGAGGAGGTTTGACTGTAGCGCCCTCTTCTGAGATGGAAGCGAGTGACGGACTCTCGATCGAGACGCTCTTGCGTCGGCCTGGCGCCGGATGTGACGCAATGATTGGCTCGAGCGTACTCATGGTGACAACGGGTGTATTCTTCGACCCGGCCAGAGCCCCGATGGCTTCCCCGACCTCGAAGACGCGGGGGTCTGGTGCGGGAAGAGAGTTGGAACGCGAACGCGGCTGCGGGCGTCGGGACGTGCCAACTATCCCCGGAGAACGGGATCGCGCGTGGCCCAGGAGGGAGAACGTGCGGGGTGGAGACGCCGCGGGAGGGTCGTCCTCGTTCTCTCCCTCCTCGGCGATGTCACAATTCAGTTGTGTGACACCTCGGAGCGGGGATAGCGACACCCGGCCCGGGTCGGACAATCGCCGCGGTCGCAGGCGGTTGCTACCCGGCGACAGCAAGGACGAGTCGTCATACTGTCCCCTTGACGGACGGCCGCACGTCGCCGCTGTCGCCGCTGTCGCCTGGCCGTAGCCGCTCGCACTGCGATGCCGATCGACGGGCGAACATCGCCGAGGTAGGCTGTCCATGCCACTGTTCTTGCTCGGGTCACAGCCTCCGCGGCCGGCGACACCGGACGTGTCGGACGCCCTCTTCCGGGAATCCATCCGGACAGTTTGAATTCACGTGTCAGTCATAGCAGTCAAAATGACACCAATGCCTTACCCATGTGAGATATACTCGGTTACTTCTATGCACTGATTAGCTGTGATGTACGTCTTATTCAACGAATCCCGGTTAGAATGTCAACGCCCTTGTTCATGACACGTCGTATATAACGCAAACTTGCGGTGGCAATCTTCATCAGGTGAGTTGCGACGTTGCACTCATTGCCATCACTAGTAGTAGTACACAGTCAGCCACGCGACGACTTCGTGCGGCACAACGCTGTATCCAGCCAGTGCGGCCGACAGGTGTATCAGCTGATAGGTTTGCGCGCAGCGTCGTAAAAAAGCTGGCGGTTTGTAAATGTTAAGCACCGCCTTCACGCCTGACTGGCCACCGTCGGTCAAGGTCTATCAATTGCACTCACCCGGGAGACGTCAACAACGCAATCACGACACGTGTCGGCTACACCACAAGTTCTGACACCTGCCTGCTATTCGCGTGTGGGATGAACTCGCTGGTTAATTCCGCCGTCCCCTACCGTGCAGTTGCGTCAGCGCGGCGTACGCAACACCAGTGAACACCGCAGCAACGGCCACGCAACAGACGCGTAAGTAAGCACGCGACTTGCCCGAGGTCTGCAACGTCAGCGCTCGCTCGCTCTTGCGTCAACGCTGTACGTCCACCGGCAGTGCGACCGTGCATGCAGTTACTGAATCCTCGACGAGACAGCCCGTCGTTCGTACTGGCTTTGTTGACGCGCCGCTGACCATCGGTCGATGTGGCGCCGTCCACACTTTGCGTCAGGTTTGCGTCAGGCCGCCGCAATTGTTCGCGCTCAACCCCCGCCAATGCGCTCCACCGGTCGATGCCAAGAATGTGGCCGAAGCGTTCAGTTGCTGAGAGACCCAATCAGCGCCGACAGGAGGCGCGCCGATCGATATTTCTCTCCGCCTTTAGGAAGCGCAGCCGCTCTCAGCGCAGTGCATGAGCCGCTAGTGGCGGCGGCTCACCTTTCAGATATCACCTCAGTAACCAGATACTATTGTGGTGTGTTATTTGTGAAAGTATGTATGTATATATGTTTCTATGTTTGTATGTGGTTATGTTCACGTTTTCCTCCTAGACGGCTTGCACCTCGGGCGCCAAGCTTTCAGATATTAATCTACGAATGAAACGTAACGCTTTTATTTTTTTGAAATATCCCATATATCAAGGGTTCTTAGCACTTTTTATGGTAAATCAAATGTTCGCTACGTAAAACGTTAACTTCCAACACTCACAGAAGCCACGCGCGCGCGCGACGAATACTTCGGTACGTAAACCGTTTGAGAATACGTAGCGCCATCTGGGTGATTTATATTATTTATAGTAGAAACACGCACCCGAGGTCGCAGAATGAGGGCCAATGCACAATAAAAAGATATTCTACTATTCTACAACCAACACAAGTATCCATGGGTCTAAATTCACTCGACCTTCAACATTTCGAACATGCAACGAGTATTGCATCACGTGCGTGACGTGGTTGTTTCTGGTAATACGTTTGACGTTCCCTTAAATAATCTCGAGCGTATTGATGGCATATTGGCCTGAGGCATTTGGTAAACATTTTATTACGTATGAACTACCAAGTTATCCCGTCCTGGGACGGGCATTTTTGCTAGTAAATTGAATGTACTACCAGTGGACCCCCCCCCCGGTGGACAACGTGTGTTGTAAATTCGTTACTGAAAAGTAAGTTCTGAACTAACTGATTTTAAGATAGCAAACCATGATTTTTTGCCAGGCACTTCATTAGTTTTTCATGTATATAGAGATGAATAATACATTAACATTTCGGCTAACTTTTGCTGAAATGACGTTACTCTGTGTGGGTAAATGTTGGCTATTGATAACGGATTTGCTGATTCTGATTACTGAGTCAGATATTTCAAAATGTCGCACGGGAACCCCGACTTTTTTGCCTCTTTACAGAAATACATAATAAACGAACATGTTGGCCAAGTCTTACTGAAATGGTGTTATTCCGTGTGATTCAAATATTGAATATTGTAAAAAAAAATTGCTAAAATGTTGTTTTACCGCGACTTAACAAAATACATAAAATACTGAATTTTACAATTTTGCTTTATACGAGTTTGACATATTATGTTTTATATAATATGAACATATCAAATCGCAGTATTCTTGCACTTTTATATTTGAATAGTAAATGAATATCGTGTTATGACTGATTATAGTACAGTATTTTGCTAATTTTGCAGGTGACATAGTTGTTACTGTCAGATATTTAAAACACGCACGGGAACCCCAAGTGTGTGTGTTTTGCCTTTGTGGGCTTTTGGGGTCTAATGCATTTCAAACAACCTTTAAATTTTAAGTTTAATTACTTTTATTGCTGGGTAATCGGCCATCTTAAGAGGAGACCAAACACAAGTTTTAAAAATATTGTTATGAAGATATTGAAATAATGTTTTTCGAACGTATAGAAGGTATTGGATACAAAAAAGTACTTATTCTCACAGAGGTCAATAAATGAATGGAACACATTGCCTACTGGTTATATTAACTCAATAAATGAATGGAACACATTGCCTACTGGTTATATTAACTCAATAAATGAATGGAACACATTGCCTACTGGTTATATTAACTCAATAAATGAATGGAACACATTGCCTACTGGTTATATTAACTCAATAAATGAATGGAACACATTGCCTACTGGTTATATTAACTCAATAAATGAATGGAACACATTGCCTACTGGTTATATTAACTCAATAAATGAATGGAACACATTGCCTACTGGTTATATTAACTCAATAAATGAATGGAACACATTGCCTACTGGTTATATTAACTCAATAAATGAATGGAACACATTGCCTACTGGTTATATTAACTGTGTGGATAAGTTTAAACATAAATGTTCAGGCTACACATATGAAAAATGGTTGAACTTTCGATAAGCTGCCATCTGCAGTTTGTTGCTTTGGTTGGTAATTGTGTAATAAACAAACTATTTAGAACCGAAGGCGTCACAGGGCGGAAACAATCGCAGGCCACCTTTCCCCACTGAGCCATAGTGATCATTGTTGTCTATCGTTTCGGGATTTATGACCTTTCTCTCTCTTACGAAGTTTCTTTTCCAAGTTTGTGAGCCTTCCCTTTTCTAGTTGGGTTCCTCCTAAGTGCTGTTTTATGCAGTCTTACTGGTGGCATTCCTACCACATGACCTAAGTATGTCCATCACTTCTTTCTGGTAGTTGTTGGGATACACTCCTGCTGCCATACTTCTCTTACGAATATTTGAATCCACGTTATTAGACGTTTATCTTACCTTTCAACGAAGCTGGTCTTTTTATTCTGAGGTCGCTGACGAAGATAGACCAATATAATAATATAATGGACAATAAATAAATGGAACAAATTATCTACAAATTTTATAAATACTAGCAGCGTGAATATTTAAAAAAACAAAGTAGACACATATCTCAGGAGGGCGGGTTACACAATGGGAATTTTTTTTTTACTCTCGATAAGATAATGACTTCCTTGTCCACTTGCCATTTGGGCAAGTGGACAAGTATTGGATCGTAGTCTTGTTAATGTTGTTAGATAATGGCAATTTTGCGGTTTATCGTTCACACTACACTCGAGCGATCAACTCCGTTATTCGTCGCGCGAACACGGCCCAGGAATAATGCGCACAGTTCGTAGTTGTTCCGAAAAACAAACACTTCTTAACATAGAATGTGTATGACGTCAGAGAACGACTGACGATTTCACACGCTAGTAATCATCACATCCGAATTTCATTGTCTGACCCCCTGGGCGTCTTGTATGTAATGCAGAATCTGTGTAGCGTCTATGCAATAAGGCTGGTTTTTGACAGTAACGTTATCGATCGGTTCGGCGTCTGGGATGCATAGTACAAGTACTTTGTGCAAATTCGTGTTAGTAAACACGCATTAACGCAGGGACGCACGCACGCATATGCACACACATGAACTGCTTATGTTCGTCATTTTCTTCACCAAAGGTTTCGACTACACCCACCAGGCAAGGGCCCAGAGACAGATTGCCTCGGAGAAGCGGAACAGAAGAAAGGAAAAGAAAACGAACCAAGACCAAGCTTCACTTCCACCCGGAACTTCCTGTCCCTACTTCCTGTCCCTACTTCCTGTCCCTACTTCCTGTCCCTACTGTCCTAACACCTGCAGATCACGAATCGGGCTCCTGAGTCACACCAGGACCCACGACCGAACCTCGGCAGACGTCATTCTCGTGTCGAGGGACCGCCTATGATGAGTCTGAAACATACAAGTCATTACCCTGCTTCAGCTGGTTAAACTGTAACGCAAGACTACGTTATTAACATCTTCGATTCTCTTCTATCACGTGGAATGTGATGCCAATCAAGACGAACGAATTTTTTGACAAGTTAAGTAATCAGTTAACCCATGCCTTGGACTCTAATCCCAAGAGATGCACAATTTTTTTTCTTCTGCTGCCCGATCGAACATCCGTTCACCTGACACAGATTGAGGTTAACATTCTTCATTGTTGTATCCTTTGAGACATCATCGGCTGTCTGACAAATGGGTTGTTGTTGGGTGTCTGTGTCGGTTGTGAGAGGCTAGACCAGCATTAGAACGGAAGGCAAGCTTGCAGTGTTGGCAGGTCCATTGATGAGTGGCGTCTATGTTGGAAGAGTGGGTATGTCGAGTGTTTCTTCTATGTTGACAAGTTGTAACAACGACAAATCAAGAAAATGAACCAACAAAGCGACACGTCATCGTAGTTATTACTTTAAAATAACTGGCATTCACCACATAAATTATCTGGTGGTAGTCTGTAGTTTATCTGCATTATGATAACATAAAGAAGAACCGGTGTCAATATTCATATCGTGGGCACTCACTAATGATCTGCGAAAATGTTGATGTTAAAGAGGCTGACCTTCATCCCTAACGACGTTTATGGAGCCGGCTCGTCGATGTTCCTGCTCCGGCCGACCAATGATGACGATGCTGGCAACAACCAAGAGCTCCACAGTCAGGGGCGTAGCTATGTATGTGGAGTGGAAGGCTCCACAGTCAGGAGCGTAGCTATGTATGTGGAGTGGAAGGCTCCACAGTCAGGGGCGTAGCTATGTATGTGGAGTGGAAGGCTCCACAGTCAGGGACGTAGCTATGTATAAATACATGTGGAAGTACAAATCTAACAGGGGATCTAGGGTCCATTTAAAAAACTGTACTAATTTGCAAATTGGTGCATTTTTAATGCGAAATAAAACATAAAAAGAATGTCCCTCTGGCCATGGAGACATGACTACTACTTGACCCCTATCCTTGGCAAAAGGTGGATGAAGATGCAGACTTTGGAGGGTAATAATGACCACTAGTGCTATGATCAAGTCAAACGCTTTGATGGACAAGCAGTGTCTGGCTTTGCCGTCCCCATATTCTTCCAAATATTCCATGACGGTGGCTCCAACCGTGAATGTAGACTTGAATATGTACAGTGCGTTCGCATGACTGGACCGTCTTGTCTCACAGAGTAATTGCAGCTTAGTTCTGTTCACACCAGCTTGTTCATCATCGTCTAACTCAAGCTCAGCCTGCAAGGCAAGCAACCTCTTGGCTGAGTAGTTGAAGGAGAAGGCGATTTGCTGGACTGTGTCCATCATGTCAAAATTATACATTTCTAACACTTGTAATATGCCTGTATGTGCGATACCCGTCAATAGTTACCAATATTGGCTCGAATTACGGCGCACACGTGTCTAGTGGCCAAAGAAATCCCAAATATCTGTCCGCCTATTAAAATCATAAAAAACACCATTTCACTCTCAACAGCTTCTATCAGCAAACCTGGTAATGTCCCTGTTCAAATGCACTTACGTCAGATTATAGGAATTTTGTTAAACGTCCGATATCCAAACTTACTATGCCCCACATTCTGTAACACACCAGGAAGTCTAACTAAGGCATCACCTCTTAACCACTAGTACACTAAATTCGTACACAACAATAATTACTTGATGTTGTATTTTACTCATGAAGTAATGCGAACAATGTATTCTTCTGCGTCCCTACTGGAAACTTTGCTTCATGTAGTCGCATAAACAACATTATGTTCTATGTGCAATTATTCGTCAACACCAGCATGTCGCAAACAGAGGGCTCTGCAGAGTACGAATTGATCGGGCCCAACAATGAATTGAACTGTCGGGCGGAACAAACAGGGATTGGGCCTTGTACTCCCAACGGGCCGTGGAGCACGTGTGATTAATTTCCCTGTTGACATCTTGTTTTGTATTTCTCACTATTCCGTCATCTCGCTTCAGTTCTGCCTTTCCCAGTGGTTTAGCAGATTCTGCGGTTTCTTTGTGTCTCGGCGATTTGCGGAAGAGAATGTAGGCGCCGCGGTCGTCTGTAGATAATCAGGGTTAGCACATATAACGCAACACATATAACGCACCACGTATAACGTACCACACATAGCGCACCACATATAACGCAACAAATATAACGCACCACACATACCGCACCATATATAACGCACCACATATAGCGCACCAAACATAACGCACCACACGTAACGCACCATATCTAACGTACCACACATAAAGCACCACACGTAACGCACCATATCTAACGTACCACACATAAAGCACCACACGTAACGCACCATGTCTAACGTACCACACATAAAGCACCACACGTAACGCACCATATCTAACGTATCACACATAAAGCACCACACGTAACGCACCATATCTAACGTACCACACATAGCGCACCACACGTAACGCACAATATCTAACGTACCACACTTAAAGCACCACACGTAACGCACCATATCTAACGTACCACACATAAAGCACCACACATAAAGCACCATATCTAACGTACCACACATAAAGCACCACACGTAACGCACCATATCTAACGTACCACACATAAAGCACAACAAGTAACGCACCATATCTAACATACCACACATAAAGCACAACAAGTAACGCACCATATCTAACGTACCACACATAAAGCACCACACGTAACGCACCATATCTAACGTACCACACATAAAGCACCACACGTAACGCACCATATCTAACGTACCACACATAAAGCACCACACGTAATGCACCATATCTAACGTACCACACATAAAGCACCACACGTAACGCACCATATCTAACGTACCACACTTAAAGCACCACACGTAACGCACCATATCTAACGTACCACACTTAAAGCACCACACATAACGCACCATATCTAACGTACCACACATAAAGCACAACAAGTAACGCACCATATCTAACGTACCACACATAAAGCACCACACGTAACGCACCATATCTAACGTACCACACATAAAGCACCACACGTAACGCACCATATCTAACGTACCACACTTAAAGCACCACACGTAACGCACCATATCTAACGTACCACACATAAAGCACCATATCTAACGTACCACACATAAAGCACCACACGTAACGCACCATATCTAACGTACCACACATAAAGCACCACACATAA
This sequence comes from Lamellibrachia columna, assembly GCA_963662155.1. Lineage (NCBI taxonomy): Eukaryota > Metazoa > Annelida > Polychaeta > Sabellida > Siboglinidae > Lamellibrachia > Lamellibrachia columna. The sequence goes on from OY759262.1 coordinate 7,119,175, forward strand.
CGCACCATATCTAACGTACCACACATAAAGCACAACAAGTAACGCACCATATCTAACGTACCACACATAAAGCACCACACGTAACGCACCATATCTAACGTACCACACATAAAGCACCACACGTAACGCACCATATCTAACGTACCACACATAAAGCACCACACGTAACGCACCATATGTAACGTACTTATTTCCTACTCGGTTCTGCATCAATCAATTTGTATACACTCTTTACGAATCTTTGCATCATTCGTATGAGCATGTCGTCTCGCGGATTATTGATTTCAACCTTTCGCATTTCACGTGATCACATAATGTAATTTCATAGTGTGTGATATAATTTACTACTTTGCTTAATATTCTTTCTGTGGCTCGTTTTGACACGATAGCCTATTTTGCCAGAGCACACACACTGTATGATTGATAGATGGCTAAGACGATTTCCTTATGAGATCAAATTATTACCTTCGTTTCACTGAATACGTTTCATTAATAGTCGAGAACTCGTCAAGTATCACTCAACCTGTCATTTCTTTTCGGTGCGACAAACCGTCGGGATTGCTAATGTCCATCACGAAAAAAAAAACCTAACACGATTTCAAGCTCGAAGATATATCTTAACACATTTACGTCGCTGTTGGCTGCACACTCAATGTCTAAAACAGAATATCTCGACTGCTATATTGGATCTGTAAACTCTAATGCAATAACGTAACGTTATCCAGCTACATTATCGTTGCATCATTCACCAAGAATTTGCTGACGCAGATGGTTTCGTTCTCGATGCAGGAAAGAGGACGGGGAACCTATGAGCATATCGATTTTCACGATGACACCCGGGAGACCACTAAGCTTTGATGATGGTATTTTCAGCCGCGACTGGGCGCAGTTCGTCTGGCTAGCTTTGCGTAATCTGCTGTGTGCCTAAACATCAATTTCGCTGGTGCATTTGTCGAACGTTGGTTCGGGCAAGAGAATTTGGCAGGACGTTCTTTTACTTGTAGACGGACGAGGGGGAACATAAGCTGGACATCTTAAACAGCTATCCTTATAACAGAAACGTTTGAGATTTATTAAGTGGGTTTTATAAGGTGTATGTAGTTATTTACTGTCATACTGAATTCTTGCACGATGTCACATTTGCATTGGAGAACATTTCCGTCCCCGTGGTTTGCTTGGTAAGAATACAAGGACAGTCGTTCTCGAATACAGGATGTTGTCGTAATTAATGATACCTCAGTATATGATTCTTGTACTTTATGGTGAAAATGTATTTCGTGCGTCACTTTATTTCATTACATTACGTTAAGATCAACTCAGGAATACATTATCCCAAAGAGGGGCCATAACCCTTGCCGAGAATGCAATAAAGGGGCATTAATGGCCAGGCGACAGAGCTCCCATGTGAGAATGTCCACGTCATTTCCGCAAGAACACCCGGGGAGGAAACCTACTGAAACTAAGTGTGATAAACCCGATCTGCAGCTTCGGTAACTGCATTTGCGTCGTAATGCGTCCATTCCACGCCACGCCGAAGTCACGCGACCGACCGGGCCACCGATCACGTATACTGGTGATTCTAATGTTTATGTGCTTGCCTTGTGGCCCAGGTGTACTGGAACCGGACTGCTTCGTAAAATATTAGATACGACTGAGATTCCAAACGACGTAGCAGACCCCACTCGAGCCTACTATCTCACACCTTATTCCAGGACACGACGGGATGAATAAAAAGATGACCACCATTCTAGTCTGGCTGGTTAGACGTCGCTCGCTCATGAAGACGCATAGACCTAGAGCCAGGTAATCATAGACCTAGAGCCAGGTAGTCATAGACCTAGAGCCAGTAGTCATAGCCCTAGAGCCAGGTAGTCATAGACCTAGAGCCAGGTAGTAATAGACCTAGAGCCAGGTAGTCATAGACCTAGAGCCAGGTAGTCATAGACCTAGAGACAGGTAGTCATAGACCTAGAGCCAGGTAGTCATAGACCTAGAGCCAGGTAGTCATAGACCTAGAGCCAGTAGTCATAGCCCTAGAGCCAGGTAGTCATAGACCTAGAGCCAGGTAGTAATATACCTAGAGCCAGGTAGTCATAGACCTAGAGCCAGGTAGTCATAGACCTATAGACAGGTAGTCATAGACCTAGAGCCAGGTAGTCATAGACCTAGAGCCAGGTAGTCATAGACCTAGAGCCAGGTAGTCATAGACCTAGAGCCAGGTAGTCATAGATCTAGAGCTAGGTAGTCATAGACCTAGAGCCAGGTAGTCATACCAGTGTCCACTAGTTTACTGTCTGGAGCCGCTTACGTGATTACGTGATCCAGACCAGCAGCAGCAGCAGCAGCAGCAGCAGCAGCAGCAGCAGCAGCAGCAGCAGCAGCAGCAGCAGCAGCAGCAGCAGCAGCAGCAGCAGCAGCAGCAGCAGCAGCAGCAGCAGCAGCAGCAGCAGCAGCAGCAGCAGCAGCAGCAGCAGCAGCAGCAGGAAGCTACACCAATAACAATAAATAATAGCTAATAAACATAAGTAGTAGAGACTTAGTTATCAATAGTCATAGGGGGACGCGTACGCACGAATCACTTCCGCTTCCGGTTGCGCGCGCAGCCAATCAGAGCGCGCCCCCCCAAGAGCGCAGCGCCTTATGGGTAACCTAAGCGCCCCCTAGCGACTGGAGCTAACCCTAACCGTCTAGAGCGCCCCCCCCCCTGGCGACTTAATTAAATGTTAATTTTATTTGTAATTTTTTTTTTTTTTATTATTATTTTTTTTTTTTTTTATATATTTTTTTTAATTTATTTTTATTTTAACTGAGCGCGCAGCCTCACAACCTTCTGGGTAGCCCGAGCGCCCCCTGGTCTGTAACCCTATCCATAACCCTAGAGTGTCCCCATTGGCAAGCCGTTACAACGAAGCAATAGAAAAGCTACGCAATATTGTCCACAAACGTTAGACAGAGGACTCTGAAGTCTCTTGCTATTATCATTAACAGGGTCATTAATAACTGAGATCAAAGGACCTAACGAGGAGACGAGAAACTAACAAAACACGATATCGTACTATATTTTCTTTATATGTCAATATTTTAAAATAATGCGCTGTTACACTTGATCCATAACTCCTACAGTTTACCCATAATTCCTACAATTTACCCATAATTCTCCTATTGAATAAGAGTACAAGGACATTTTATTAATTTTTTTTTGAAAATAATGACACAATATCGTCCACAAACATTAGACAGAGGACTCTAAAGTCTCTTGCCATACGCATATTTTCGTTATATGTCAATATTGTTACATCTTCAACAGCACTCTGCAAATGATATTCACGTCGTGGAAATACGTGTTGATATATCGTATCATCAGTCGAATGATAGCCGTCACTAGTGCGACTATAGTGCACACTACAGCTATCTGTCTAATTTTTATGCGTGTAGAATACACAGTACACAGTTAAAATACATATTCACTGTACCCACAGTAAACAACTAGAATACATAGCCACTGTACCCACAATACACATGTAGAATACATAATAATAGTCACTGTACCCACAGTACACCACTACAATTCATAGTCACTGTACCCACATTACTCAGCTAGCATACATAGTCACTGTACCCACAGTTCACACCTAGTATACAATATTACTGAACCCAAAGTACACAGTTAGAATACATAGTAACTGTACCCACAGTACTCAACTATAATACATAGTCACTGTACCCACAGTGCACAGCTAGAATACAGGGCTAGAAGTACAGGGCTAGAATACATAGTCACTGTACCCACAGTACTCAGCTAACATACATAGTCACTGTACCCACAGTACACGGCTAGAATACATAGTTAATGTACGCACAGTACTCAACTATAATACATAGTCACTGTACCCACAGCACACAGCTAGAATACGTAGTCACTATACCCACAGTACACAAATTGAATACATATTCACTGTACCCACAGTACAGAGCTAGAATACATAGTCACTGTCCCACAGTACACAGCTAGAATACATATTCACTGTACGTGCAGTACACAGCTAGAATACATATTCTCTGTACCCACAGTACACAGCTAGAATATTTAGTCACTATACCCACAGTACATGGTTAGAATACATAGTCACTGTACAATAGTGCACAACTAGAATATAAAGTCACTATACCCACAGTACACAGCTAGAATATATATAGTTATTGTACCCACAGTACACAGCTACAGTACGTATTCACTGTACCCACAGTACACAGCTAGAATACATAGTCACTTTACCCACAATACAGAGCTAGAATATATAGTCACTGTACCCAGAGTACACAACTAGAATACATAGTCACTGTAACCAGAGAACACAGCTAGAAAACATAATCACTGTACCCACAGTGCACAGCTACAATTCATAATCACTGTACCCACAATACTCACCTAACATACATAGTCACTGTACCCACAGTACAGGGCTAGAATACATAGTCACTGTACCCACAGTACTCAGCTAACATACATAGTCACTGTACCCACAGTACACGGCTAGAATACATAGTTAATGTACGCACAGTACTCAACTATAATACATAGTCACTGTACCGAAAGTACACAGTACAAAGCTACAATTCATAGTCACTGGATCCACAGTACACATATAGAATACATAGTCACTGTACACAAGGTACATGTCTAGAATACATAGTAACTGTACCCACTGTACACACCTAGAATATATATTCACTACACACTCTGTACACAGCTAAAAAATACAAAATATTCACAGTATCTCCAGTACATAGCTATAATGCATTGTCACTACAACTCCAGTACACGATTAGAATAGACAGTTACTGCTCACCCAGGACACAGCTCGAATACATGGTCGCTGCTGTAATTCCAGCACACAGCTGTAAGATATAGTCACTACAACTCCAGTACACAAATAGAACTGTATCATTACTCTATGGTGGGGGTGGTGAGGTGTGGAAACCAGAAGGTAATTGGTACATTCGACTCACTACTACTCTATGGATCGAGGTATGTATCAGAAATTCTAGCTGCCATAGGTCTCTGTATCTATGGAGGTATGTGTCAGATACGCTGGCTGCCACAGGTATCTGCCTCTATGGAAATATGTGTCAACAGGTGAATGTAGGGCCGATGTATGGAGTTGCTCTTAGGGACAGTCAGACGGAGGTAAATGGTGGAAGTGGTGGCCAGTAATGGACAAAAGGCCAACGGGTGGTACATGCTGTGGTGACAGCGCTGTGTATGCCATTGGAAGAATAGCTAAACGCGTTACTACATAGTGAATGTGTTACACACTTAGAAAACAGCGTTACATGTGTGGCAAACCGCATTAGCTAAGACTGGTAAAATGTCACGCAGTTAAATAAAAATACACAGAAATGTCACAGTAAAAGAAAATAGCAGGTCATGCAGTTAAAGAACATGGTCACTGTAGAATACATAGTCACTGTACCCACAGTACACAACTAGAATACATAGTCACTGTACCCAAAGCACACAACTAGTACTCTATGGAGCTTGTCCATATGTAGAGGGGAGTCACTAGCGAGAATACAACACCAAGAGTGCGTGGGGGTGGTCAGATGGCTATACTCCTCTCATTACTCTATGGTGGGGTGGTGAGGTGTGGAAACCAGAAGGTAATTGGTACATTCGACTCACTACTACTCTATGGATCGAGGTATGTATCAGAAATTCTTGCTGCCATAGGTCTCTGTCTCTATGGAGGTATGTGTCAGATACGCTGGCTGCCACAGACCACAGGTCTATGTCTCTGTGGAGGTATGTGTTAGACATACTGGCTGCCACAGGTATCTGTCTCTATGGAGGTATGTGTACTACTATACAGTGTGGGGTGGTGTCATATATGTTCAGGTCTATAGACAGAAGGTGAATGCCGTGCGTGCGTGCGTGGGGGTGGTCAGATGGCTATACTCGTCTCATTACTCTATGGTGGGGGTGGTGAGGTGTGGGAACCAGAAGGAAATGGCTACACTCGACTCACTACTACTCTATGGAGCTTGTCCATATGTAGAGGGGTGTCACTAGCAAGAATACAACACCTTTTTCAAGTTGCGTGTGACAGTGCATGAGATGGTGAGACAGAGCAAAGCAGGCTAGAGACAGTGTCATAAAGTACAGAAATATATGCTGAGATGCTGAGAAAAAGCAAGGCAGGCTGGAGACAGTGTCATAAAATAAATAAAGGTATGCTGAGATGGTGAGAAACAGCAAAGCAGGATGGAGACATTATCATATGCTGAGATGGTGTCATTTTGTTAGTTTGTTCGCCAGAAGTTGTTTGAAGTTGTGCGAAGTTGTCTGAAGTTGTGCGAAGTTGTGCGAAGTAGTGCGACGTTGTGTGAAGTTGTGTAATGTTGTGCAACGTTATGTGAAGTGCGAAATTGTGTGATTTTGTATTCTAGCTATGTACTGAGGGTGTAGTGGTTATGTATTCCAGTTATGTACTGAGGGTGCAGCGACCATGTATTTCGAGCCATGTCCTGGGTGAGCAGTAACTGTCTATTCTAATCGTGTACTGGAGTTGTAGTGACAATGCATTATAGCTATGTACTGGAGATACTGTGAATATCTTGTATTTTAGCTGTGTACAGAGTGTGTGGTGACTATATTTTATATTCTAGATGTGTACTGAGGGTGCACTGGCCATGCATTCTAGCAGTAACTGTGTATTCTATTTGTGTACTGGAGTTGTAGTGACTATATCTTACAGCTGTGTGTTGGAATTACAGCAGCGACCATGTATTCGAGCTGTGTCCTGGGTGAGCAGTAACTGTCTATTCTAATCGTGTACTGGAGTTGTAGTGACAATGCATTATAGCTATGTACTGGAGATACTGTGAATATTTTGTATTTTTTAGCTGTGTACAGAGTGTGTAGTGAATATATATTCTAGGTGTGTACTGTGGGTACAGTTACTATGTATTCTAGACATGTACCTTGTGTACAGAGACTATGTATTCTATATGTGTACTGTGGATCCAATGACTATGAATTGTAGCTTTGTACTGTGTACTTTCGGTACAGTGACTATGTATTATAGTTGAGTACTGTGCGTACATTAACTATGTATTCTAGCCGTGTACTGTGGGTACTGTGACTATGTATGTTAGCTGAGTACTGTGGGTACATTAACTATGTATACTAGCCCTGAACTGTGGGTACAGTGACTATGTGAGTATTGTGGGTACAGTGATTATGAATTGTAGCTGTGCACTGTGGGTACAGTGATTATGTTTTCTAGCTGTGTTCTCTGGTTACAATGACTATGTATTCTAGTTGTGTACTCTGGGTACAGTGACTATATATTCTAGTTCTGTATTGTGGGTAAAGTGACTATGTATTCTAGCTGTGTACTGTGGGTACAGTGAATACGTACTGTAGCTGTGTACTGTGGGTACAATAACTATATATATTCTAGCTGTGTACTGTGGGTATAGTGACTTTATATTCTAGTTGTGCACTATTGTACAGTGACTATGTATTCTAACCGTGTACTGTGGGTATAGTGACTAAATATTCTAGCTGTGTACTGTGGGTACAGAAAATATGTATTCTAGCTGTGTATTGCACGTACAGTGAATATGTATTCTAGCTGTGTACTGTGGGACAGTGACTATGTATTCTAGCTCTGTACTGTGGGTACAGTGAATATGTATTCTATTTGTGTACTGTGGGTATAGTGACTACGTATTCTAGCTGTGCACTGTGGGTACAGTGACTATGTATTATAGTTGAGTACTGTGGGTACATTTACTATGTATTCTAACTGTGTACTTTGGGTACAGTAATATTGTATACTAGGTGTGCACTGTGGGTACAGTGACTATGTATGCTAGCTGAGTAATGTGGGTACAGTGACTATGAATTGTAGTGGTGTACTGTGGGTACAGTGACTATTATTATGTATTCTACATGTGTACTGTGGGTACAGTGGCTATGTATTCTAGTTGTTTACTGTGGGTACAGTGAATATGTATTTTAACTGTGTACTGTGTATATGTATTATAGCATTGTACTATGGGTTGAGTGACTTTGAATTGTAGCTGTATACTGTGGGTACAGTGACTATGTATTCTAGCTGTGTACTTTGGGTACAGTGAATATGTATTATAGCTGTGTACTCTTTGTACAGTGACTAAGTATTATAGCTGTGTACTCTGGATACAGTGACTAAGTATTCTAGCTGTGTAATGTGGGTACAGTGACTATGTACTTTAGCTGTGTACTGTGGTTACATTGATTATGTATTCTAGCTGTGAACTGTGGTTATTGTGATTATGTAATCTAGCTGACTACTGTGGGAACAGTGACTATGTATTCTAGCCATGTACTATGGGTACAGGTCTATGTACTCTAGCTGTGTACTCTTCGTAAACTGACTAAGTATTCTATTTATCTGTGTGTACAGTGAATATACTTTCTAGCTGTGTACTGTGGGTTGAGTGACTATGTATTTTAGTTTTGTACTGTGGGTACAGTGTCTACGAATTGTAGCTGTATACTGTGGGTACAGTGACTATGCATTCTTGCTGTGTATTGTGGGTACAATGACTATGTTTTCTAGTTGTGTACTTTGTGTACAGTAAATATGTATTCTAGCTGCATACTGTGGGTACAGTGACTATGTATTCTAGTTGTGTACTCTGGGTATAGTGACTATATATTCTAGCTGTGTACTGTGGGTACAGTGACTGTGTATTCTAGCTCTGTACTGTGGATACAGTGACTACGAATTGTAGCTGAGTTCTATGTAATGTGGGTATAGTGACTATGAATTCTAGCTGTGTATTGGTGGTGCAGTGAATATATATTCTATCAATGTACTGTAGATACAGTGGCTATGTACTGTAGCTGTGTACTGTGCATACAGTGAATATATGTATTAAAGCTGTGTTATGTGGGTACAGTGACTATGTATTCTGGCTGTGCACTGTGGGTACAGTGTCTATGTATTCTAGCTGTGTACTGTGTGTACAGTGACTATGTACTGTAGATGTGTACTGTGGGTAGAGTAACTATGTATTCTAGCAGTGTATTATGGGTACAGTGTATTTATATTCTATATGTGCACTGTGGGTAAAGTGACTATGTAATCTAGCTGTGTACTGTGGGTACAGTGACTATGTATTCTAGCTGTGTACTGTGTGTACAGTGACTATGTACTTTAGCTGTGTACTGTGGGTAGAGTAACTATGTATTATAGCAGTGTATTATGGGTACAGTGAATTTATATTCTATATGTGCACTGTGGGTAAAGTGACTATGTAATCTAGCTGTGTACTGTGGGTACAGTGACTGTCTATTCTAGTTGTGTACTCTGGGTACAGTATGTATATATATGTATTCTAGCTGCATACAGTGGGTACAGTGACTACGTATTCTAGTTGTGTACTTTGGGTAAAGTGACTATGTAATTTAGCTATGTACTCTGGATACAGTGACTATGTATTCTATCTGTGTACTGTGGGTACAGTGTATATGTATTCTAGCTGTGTACTGTGGGACAGTGACTATGTATTCTAGCTCTGTACTGTGGGTACAGTGAATATATATATATATATATATATATATATATATATATATATATATATATATATATTCTAGTTGTGTACTGTGGGTATAGTGACTACCTATTCTAGCTGTGTGCTGTGGGTACAGTGACTATGTATTATAGTTGAGTACTGTGGGTACAGTTACTATGTGTTCTAGATGTGTACTGTGGGTACAGTAAAATTGTATTCTAGGTGTATACTGAGGGTACAGTTACTATGTATTCTAGACATGTACCTTGTGTACAGTGACTATGTATTATATATGTGTACTGTGGATCCAGTGACTATGAATTGTAGCTTTGTACTGTGTACTTTCGGTACAGTGACTATGTATTATAGTTGAGTACTGTGGATACAGTTACTATGTATTCTAGCTGTGTACTGTGGGTACAGTTACTATGTATTCTAGACATGTACCTTGTGTACAGTGACTATGTATTCTATATGTGTACTGTGGATCCAGTGACTATGAATTGTAGCTTTGTACTGTGTACTTTCGGTATAGTGACTATGTATTATAGTTGAGTACTGTGCGTACATTAACTATGTATTCTAGCCGTGTACTGTGGGTACAGTGACTATGTATGTTAGCTGAGTACTGTGGGTACAGTGACTATGTATTCTAGCCCTGTACTGTGGGTACAGTGACTATGAATGTTAGGTGAGTATTGTGGGTACAGTGATTATGAATTGTAGCTGTGCACTGTGGGTACAGTGATTATGTTTTCTAGCTGTGTTCTCTGGTTACAGTGACTATGTATTATAGTTGAGTACTGTGGGTACAGTTACTACGTATTCTAACTGTGTACTTTGGGTTCAGTAATATTGTATACTAGGTGTGCACTATGGGTACAGTGACTATGTATGCTAGCTGAGTAATATGGGTACAGTGACTATGAATTGTAGTGGTGTACTGTGGGTACAGTGACTATTATTATGTATTCTACATGTGTATTGTGGGTACAGTGGCTATGTATTCTAGTTGTTTACTGTGGGTACAGTGAATATGTATTTTAACTGTGTACTGTGTATTCTACACGCATAAAAATTAGACAGATAGCTGTAGTGTGCACTATAGTCGCACTAGTGATGACTATCGTTCGACTGACGATACGATATATCAACACGTATTTCCACGACGTGAATATCATTTGCAGAGTGCTGTTGACGGTGTAACAATATTGACATATAACGAAAATATGCGTATGGCAAGAGACTTTAGAGTCCTCTGTCTAACGTTTGTGGACGATATTGTGTCATTATTTTCAAATATTTAATAAAATGTCCTTGTACTCATATTCAATAGGAGAATTATGGGTAAATTGTAGGAATTATGGGTAAACTGTAGGAGTTATGGATAAAGTGTAAGAGCGCATTATTTTTAAATATTTACATATAAAGAAAATGTAGTACGATATCGTGTTTTGTTAGTTTCTCGTCTCCTCGTTAGGTCCTTTGATCTCAGTTATTAATGACCCTGTTAATGATAATAGCAAGAGACTTCAGAGTCCTCTGTCTAACGTTTGTGGACAATATTGCGTAGCTTTTCTATTGCTTCGTTGTAACGGCTTGCCAATGGGGACACTCTAGGGTTATGGATAGGGTTACGGACCAGGTTGTGAGGCTGCGCGTTCAGTAAAAAAAAAAAAAAAATAAATAAAAAAAAAAAAAAATAATAAAAAAAAAAAAAAAAAAAATTACAAATAAAATTAATATTTAATTCAGTCGCCAGGGGGCGCTCTAGACGGTTAGGGTTAGCTCCAGTCGCTAGGGGGCGCTTATGTTACCCAGAAGGCGCTGCGCTCTTGGGGGAGGGCGCTCTGATTGGCTGCGCGCGCAACCGGAAGCGGAAGTGATTCGTGCGTACGCGTCCCCCTATGACTATTGAAAACTAAGTCTCTACTACTAACATAAACTGATTAAGTGATATCATAGAAAAACGACCAGGCGCGTAGATAGCCGTACGCACGTGCTTCCACATCAATATGACAAACAAATATTTGTTTAATTCAACCCCACCCCAGAAATTGAATGGCCCATCCCTAATCTGACTGGCATCCATCGTGGAATGCAAGCACGAATCAGACAGCTGATAGGGCCTACCCGGCACATTCTACAATCGCTGCAAAGGACACGACGTTAACATTATTTTTATGCCTGCAAAGAGTCGCTAGTTAGAAGTATGATGGGCACATTCCAGCAGATCACCTTCTCTTTTATCTACTGAGCCCACAAGCTAGTAATCTGCAATCGCTCTGTGAGATAAGATGGTCCAGTCGTGTGAACGCTTTGTATACATTCAAGTCTGCACTCATTGATGTATTCACTGCCCTGGAATATTTAGAAGAAGATGGCACGGCAAAGCCAGACGCTATTTGTTGTCCATCATCATAACACTACTGACTATTGACCATATTCCTACAGTCCAAACAATGTACCCTCTGCCAAAGAGGAAACAACTACAGTCGCCCAGCTGCAGCAGGAGAGGGCCGACCCAGAAGCTTTGACAGATTTGAGATTGAGCCGAACAAGCCGCGCAATAAGGGTGGACAGAGGCAAAGTCCGCGAGAACGTGCCCGCTGATACAACTGACATCCCCAGCCAATATTGGATGTGGTCAGTATCTGCCGTTCGTTAGTCACCTGCTGCAGGAAATGGACACACGTCTATTAGTAACTCAAAATCACTAGTATATCACCAAGTACCTGACACCACGACAACGGGTGAATCTGACACTAGATTGTCCAGCTGACATGCCAGGTGAACTGCGTCAGCCACAAATGAAGTCGATTGCTGGAAGGCAAGATGGGAGATGGTGAATTTCGCTGAGAGGCCCAACACATTCGATGACACGATACAGTAAAATCAATCATGTCCTGTACCCTAACATGTATACAACAGTCATTATACTGTTGGTGATGTCTGTCGCGACTGCCACAGCAATGCGGTCATTTAGTGCCATGCGACGCCTCAAGAACTCTCCGTTCCATGCACGGTGACATCTGAGCGCTTGGCGGGATTGGCCCTTACGCATGCACACAAGGACAAGACGTTAGAAACAGAACGCATCATCTACCATTTCAGTCGTTTAGCGCTAACATTCCTCCCAAATGAAGGAGAGGGTAGAAACTATTTCTGTAGATATGATAAACTCGTAAAGACTTATTACCGAAGCATTATCAAACAGCGTTTGTCTATTAACATAATTATTAATTAAAGTTTTATTTTTACTTGAAAATGCACCAGATTATAAGTTATCACAGTTTGCTTTTAAAATGGACCCCATGTCCCCACTTAGATTTGTGCTTCCATGTGAATTTATACCTAGCTAGGCTCCTGACGACACTGTTCATAATGATAACATCAAGAAGACAAAATAGGACACATAGATAAAAACATAACAAATATGTCAACCTTAATGATTATACCGTAAGTAATACTACTGTCTTAATAACATTAAAAGATATTTTCCTGGGATTGCGATCTTGTCGTGGTGGAATGGCTGGTGAGCTCCAATGATCCTCAGAGCTATGGCGTCCGGAGTCTTGTATTCCTGGTAGATTTAACAAGATTGAACAAGATTGCCATCCCAAAAAACAAGTTCCAGATGGCAAGTGGACAAGGAAGCCATTGGCTTATCGAGAGTCCAACAATTTTATCATCTATGTGTAGCCCACCCTTATCAAATATCTGTCAATTCTATTTTTAAACATATTCAGACTACTAGCATTAACACAATCGTGTGACAGTTTGTTTAATTAATTTATCACCCTCTGTGAGAAAGAGTACTTTCTCATGTCCAACCTACACTGCTCCTTAACCAATGCTGCTTTGTGTCCTCTGGTTCTACTGCCTTCTTTAAGTTTGAAGAACATATTCCTATCAACATCCTCATAACCGTTCACTATTTTAAACACTTCTATTTGGTCTCCTCTTAGTCTCCTGGTCTCTAGTGTTGTCAAACCACAATGTAATAAGCGACTTTCGTAAATAAGGTGTCTCAATTCTGGAATCATTTTAGTTGCTCTTCGTTGTATTCTTTCTAGCTTGTCTATGTCCTTTTTACGATACGGCCTCCATGCTTGAATACAATATTCTAAATGTGGTCTAACTATTGCTTTGTACAGGGGTACAATTAGCTGTTTCTCCTTATGCATGATAGTTTCCTAATTAGCCCTAGAATTTGATTTCCTTTTGAAGCAGCAATCCCACATTGCTCTGAAACTTTCATGTCAGCACTAAATGTTACTCCTAAGTCCTTTTCTTGTGTGGTTCTATCTAATATAGCATCCCCCATTTTATATTCTTTGTCCATGTTACACTTCCCAAAATTTAATAACATTTGTAATTTTTCTGACCATTTAACTAATTTATCTAGATCTTCCTGTAAACTTTGTTTATCTATATCAATTGTAACCTTTCTGAATACTTTTGTGTCATCTACAAATTTGAGTACTTTGCTCGATATGTCATCTTCTAAATCATTTATATATATATATATATATATATATATATATATATATATATATATATATATATATATATATATATATATATATATATATATATATATATATATATATATATATATATATATATATATATATATATATATATATATATATATATATATATTAAAAACAGCATAGGGCCTAATACTGATCTCTGTGGTACCCCACACAAAACAGATTTCCAGTTTGAAATCTCACCATCTATTATTATTCTATGTCTTCTGTGTGGAAGCCACCTTTCTATCCAGTTGATTGCATCATTACCTATACCATGGGCTTTTAGTTTAAGTAAAAATCTTTGGTGTGGCACTTTATCGAAAGCTTTCTGAAAATCTAAGTAGACAACATCCACTGGTGGCTCGTCATCTACCCACTTTGTAATTTCTTCAAAAAAACATAAGATATTGGTTAGACATGACCTTGTTTTTAGGAACCCATGTTAAGATGTATTTATTAAATTATGTTTTATAAGGAATTCCACCATGTGGTCTCTAATTAATATTTCGAGTAATTTACATACAATTGATGTTAAACTCATTGGTGTGTAATTTTCTGGCTTGTTCCTCGATCCCTTCTTAAATAGTGGCGTAATGTTTGCTTCTTTCCATTCTGAAGGAACTATTCCTTCTTCTAGTGACAAGTTAAACAATTTTGCAAGTGGTGTACTAATTTGCTCAACAATTTCCTTAAGCAGTTTTGGTGGTATCCCATCAACTCCAGGTGATTTATTATCTTTCATCTTCTTAATTTTGTTTGCTATCATTACAGGAGTTACAAATAACTGCCATAAATGTTCTGATTTATTGCCCTCAACATTAGTAAATGGAACTGGAAGTGAGCTTATATCTTCTGTGGTAAATACTGAGCTGAAATACTCATTCAGGACCTCTGCCATTTGAAACCCGTCTGAAGTTATGTTTCTCCTGTTGTTTTCCAGTGGTCCGACCTTATCTCGAACTTTCTGTTTACTCCTTACATAAGCACAGAAACTCTTGCTGTAATTTTATATTACCTGCCAATTTTTTTTCAAAGGCTCTTTTAGACAGTCTAATTTCAGTTGTAGCTAGGTTAAGTGCCTCTTTGTAATTTGCATAGTCTTCATCCTTTCTGGTACGCCTATAAACCCTCCAGGTAGGGCCACCCAGAAAAACCAAGGTAATCCGTCAACATCTACTCCAGGCATCAATGCAGGACCTCCCGAAATCAAACTAGTTGTTGAACACTTCCCGTACTTAGGGAGTCACCTGTCCCAGAAAGCCACCATCGAGGCAGACATTCAACACCGTACCTGCTGTGCCAGCACGTCCTTCAGGAAACTGCGTCACCGAGTCTTTGATGACCACAACCTCAGGAAAGAGACGACGGTGATGGTCTACAAAGCCGTTTGTATTGCTACTCTACTATACGGGAGTGAGGCTTGTGTTTCTTATCGATGTCACATGAAGACCCTGGAAACATTCCATCAACGTTGCCTCAGAAAGATGCTTTTGGTATAACGGTCTTCCCACCTCCCGGTGGGAAGACCGTCGCACCAAAGCCAGCGTCCTCACTGAAGCCAATACAACCAGCATCGAGGCAATGATCGTACAAAATCTCCCGCCTCCCCCGACAAGTACTATTCTCCCAGCTGACTCATGGATTGAAAAGCCGTGGTGGGCAAAGAAAAAGAATTAAAGACACTGCCAAACATACACGAAGAAGGGTCATATTAACATCAACACTTGAGACGACATGGCTGCCAACGTCTACTTTAGCGCCATAGCATAAACTAGACAGCGACCCGCTTAGAGGCTGACCGCCTACTTCACGCGGCGGAAAAGCGGCAGAGTAGAAAGGAGAGGGAGATGTCTCAACACCTGCACACCTTCCTTCCACCCGGAACCTACTGCCCCCATAGGACCCACGACCAACCCCTGACAGACGTAATCCTCGTTTCGAGGGAACGCTGATGATGAATAAACTTGCATTGTATATATTGTATATTGGCATACTTTGTGATTGGTGGTGCAATAGGAATATTGAATACAGCGGTATTGTTTGGTTGATGGCTGAATTTAAATTAGTTAATTTCCCGTAGTGCCATTAACGTCACTAATGATAGTTTGTATTAATCACATTGATGTTTGGTTACCTTGAGTTGATGGTTAACAAGATTGTACGAACAGTTGCGAATGTCCAAGTAGACCAACCAACCAACCAACCAACCAACCAACCAACCAACCAACCAACCAACCAACCAACCAACCAACCAACCAACCAACCAACCAACCAACCAACCAACCAATCAACCAAACAGCCAACCAAACAACCAACCAAGCAAGCAAGCAAGTCAGTACCAGTAGTGACGAAACTGGCGCGCCACCTGGCGACCATATACAACAATGGATTTCGATAATTCATTCCAAATCCTGACAATGTCATAACAAGCAATCAGTCTATTCAGCTACCCGTCTAAACGAATTTTGTTGTGGCACATCACGAGATGATGTTATGACGACGGAAACCAGCACTTGAATAACGCATGCCTATACCTGCTGTTGATCTAAGTGAGAGTAAATAGTTGCATGTGACGTAGTTAAGTCAGCCTGTCAATTCGCGTCAAGCGTAACAAACGACGCAGTCGATGCGAACTTGCGCCACAATAAACGCAATCAGTCCCCCACAATATGTAATTTACCCGGCGGCCATAATTATGCGTACTATGTGTATATGGGATATTCATGATGTGTAATGGGATCTTCATCATATGCAGGACGTTCGTTATAAGAGAGAGTCTGCTTGTGGTGCTTACTGTGCGATATGCGACTACGATAACGCCAACGTCGAAACACTGCAGCTGCGTAGACAGGTTGTACGCCGGCACGATGTTCAGCACAGGAACACGACCGAACACACACGCAGGAACACGACCGAACACACACGCAGGAACACTCAACATTGTGCTCAAATCAAACACGAGGTGGCTTCATCTGAACAGACAAGATCAAAACGACTACGAGCGACGTTCGTTGCTGATTAACAAGGAAACGAGTAGTGCCCAGAAGACCGCAGAATGTAGACGCGCGTCGGTAGAGAAACAGTTGCATGGATTCCGCCGGGAGTATCTTAATCGGTCCATCGACATGGGCGACGTCCGTCCTTCGGTGAGCAGAGACACTACCTTCACCTTCAGCGAGCGGAACATGTTCACCCATCTGACACCGGCTGTAGTGGAAGCCCGCTCGACGTTGCGCAAGAGGAGAAACTCGAAGACGGCACTGCAACTGCGAGCGACACAGGTACACTGTTCCGAAATTAACAAGGTTGCTCCTAAAAGTTGTTGTCAAGTAAAAACATCCACCCACAATAATCATGCAGTAAGGGCAAATTCGATAGCAGAAAAACAAGGTAAACCGCCGTTTTTAATGCGCTCGCAAAGCGAACCTAACAAAGACAGCACGTTGCCGACCGTGAAGTTCAATGAAAAAGTGATAGTTAGGACCCAATTATCTACAACACATTTCTTCGAACGAGTAGAAGTAGAAACAATGAAGAGAAGGCATTACGTGGACACAAGGTCTGTACTGTTTACGGAGTTTTGTAGGAAGAAGGCGGGTTTTGAGAAACCCGTAGTGCAGTCATGTTGCGGGCGTCGGCGGTCATGCCCCTCGACGCTTCGCTGCCGTTCTCAAGTCAACCAACTCATCGACTATCTGAACCGTGTGCCTCATGTCATCTCCGCGGCTGACGTCACTACCTACTTTGACCAATGACACGGAGCATAGAAACACAAAAGCTTGCATCCGCAGAAATAACGTTCTGACTTAGCAGCAGCGCCGCTTAGTGGGAAACTGCTTGTGGCTGGCGGCGGAAACATTCCCGCGCTCCATGTTCAACAGATGAGGTCGCCACAACATGTTGAAACAGCAATGGAAGTCGAGGTCAAAGCTGCGTGTTTAATTTAATTGTCTGGTGCGGCTGTAAAGTGACGGTGTACAGTAATTAAATGTCCACCTCCACTGATTGAGTGTCCGGACGCGAGGTCAACAGCTAATGGGCAGTATCTACGCACAACGGCAATACCTAGAGGCTAGACATTATTGTATGTACAACTGCCGTCAACCCTTCATTACGTGATGAATTGAAGAAACAACAATCAGTCATTGTATGCGTTAAAAATTTGTTGCTGTGGGATATCATAATATGTGCTGAATTGTATAGAAAACAATCAGTTAAGTTTGATGATTTATGTTACGTATTAATACTTACTTGTTGTCGCATATCACTGCAGACACGCATGCACACGCACACGCACACGCACAAACACACGCTCACGTGCAATCATTTTCACCCCGTATGTTTCAATGCCTGTATCCCCTGTACATAGACGCATTAGTTGATGTGGACACGTACAGTGATTTGCTATGTAAATGAAGTTATATAGTTAGTATGATGAACTATGTATCTTCACTGTAATATACACCATCTTCCACAATCTAGCTGGCAGTACCACGAGGCAACTGTAAGAGCGAGCATCCTAATACGGCCCAGTCCACAAATCCATCAAATACCGATCTTCCAGATTCTACACGTCGTAATAGCATTGCTGTAAAATCTCCAGATAAAAACTTGATACGTCACAAGCAGCGAATGCTTGTGGAGATTATATTTACGTGACGGTAGTCAGATTGATCTAATTCCTCGCCGAATAGTCGAAAGGTCACCAGCTTAATTTATTTCGGTCTCAGCGGCGCAAAACACAATATTATACATTTCTTTTATGCGAACACACTATGTCGCAACCAGTTTACGCATGAATACCAACATCCATTTTACTTGCACTCGTAACATCCAGTGGACGTTACTAATGTCAACCGTAGGCAGCTAGGTGTATTTGCGCGCCACGTTTCTGGGATTGTGATGAACTAATAAACTCGTAAAAAACGTAACTAATATATTCTTGTACTTTCTCAAAAGTCATGTAAACATTAGCCTATTTTTTGTGCAGTGAAGCAGTCTTGTTCTTGAGACTAGTGTCGCAGTTTTGGACATTAGATTAATTTATAAGGTGAATTTTCCATCAATAATTTTTTCATTTCCACTTAAGACCGAGTTAGCTGGAAAAGATTTGTCGGCGGCTTATGCTCCAGTGGGAGCGAAGAGGACCGAGTGAATGATCGTATAGACACAACTGAAAGCTTTCGCAGCATGATGCTGCAGTCGAGCACCAGTCGACCACCAGTCGACCACCAGTCGAGCACCAGTCGACCACCAGTCGACCACCAGTCGAGCACCAGTCGACTACCAGTCGACCACCAGTCGAGCACCAGTCGACCACTGGTCGACCACCAGTCGACCACCAGTCGACCACCAGTCGACCACCAGGCTCCAAGTTTGATGATTTATGGTTATGTGCATGTTCTACACCTCAACTCCTTGCTGCTCGCCTCTATGTAATGTTTGGATTGTTTATGTTTTGTGTCGACATATCGTGGCAGGTATCGAATCAGTTACATATTATGTTCTTTTAGAAAATATAGTTTAGTTTATTACACAATGCGTGCGTGCGCGCGTGTGTGCGTGGTATTGTATTATATTAAATTTGTTTGCATTATATATGCTGTGTTATGTTTTATTATCGAAGAGGAAGTTTCGAAAAACAAGTGAATGCCAGTTGAACAATAGTCTCGGTTAGACGGCTCTCGCAGACAGACGAAGTCAAAGACGGCACAGACACAGGGTGTCACTGTTACCGCCAGATGGCATTACTGGTTGGAATAATTCATTTGTGTGATAGGGCCTATATTCACATTTAAAAGGTGTGTTTTGGATTACGACCAAAGCATTAGCGCTTGGCCCCTTGCTTAGTCACGTACCATAACCACACCGCCACAAGAGCGGCTGCGGGAAGTTGTTTTTGTTGTTATAAGGAAAATAACATGAACATGGTGTTAAGTATTAATTCAATTTAATTCAATTTGTGTGTGATGTGTGTCGATATAATTGGATGTTATTCGGTATTTAAAGTTGGTTGGAATGCTTATTTGATGAGTTAACTTGACAGTCAATTTCATTGGTTCCCCAGATTCATAGTAACCAATAAAATCCGTCACAACGGAAAGTGCATATTGATTCCATGCTCTCTTATGTTAGACAAAATGTGGCGACACATCACGGAGCCTAGACAATCGTGGCTAATGTACGCCACCTAGTGAGTATGAAGAGTACATGTTATTGCGAAGTCTATGCAAAAGACGGCAGCACTGTTTCCATGCACCTTTACGTCAACGACATTATATTAGACAAAAGAAACTAGGTCTAAGACTCTAGGATGATAAACCAAAATATTAATCTACGGCATTTCATGTATACTATAAATAAAATTCAGCAAAACGTAACTAATATATTCTTGTACTTTCTCAAAAGTCATGTAAACATTAGCCTATTTTTTGTGCAGTGAAGCAGTCTTGTTCTTGAGACTAGTGTCGCAGTTTTGGACATTAGATTAATTTATAAGGTGAATTTTCCATCAATAATTTTTTCATTTCCACTTAAGACCGAGTTAGCTGGAAAAGATTTGTCGGCGGCTTATGCTCCAGTGGGAGCGAAGAGGACCGAGTGAATGATCGTTGGGTCAAGTGACTGTGGGACAATGGGCATGACGTCACACCTAATCGGAAAACATATTTGCTATGTCGGCCATTTACGGATGTCTTTGTCATTGGTACTAGCAACAGTATCCATCAACCGGACGGAATAACGTGGTAGTTCGGTAATTCGTAATTATTACGTACATTTGTTTGCAAGGTTATATGCATGTTTTTTACGACTATTCCAAGTTATGTAAACCGTCCACTGATCAATTATTATGTGCAAAATGTCTAGGAGTAGCATAACATCTATACATACATGTGTATTCTAGCAACATGTTTTAGCAAGATTCCGATTATTCATAATAACCGGGGTATTTCAGTACAGGAAGTACTGCTGACGTTGGTCGCACCAGTACCGCCACGCGGTAGGCGGCGAACCAATGAAACATGAACCCAGTCGTGTGCACTCGTGGTCCGTGCCTTACATAAACGATCACTCAAATCGTCTTTTAGATTGACTTTTCTTAGTCACAGCACTGACTCGACATTGAAATTAACGGAAACTGTTACTCAGTTCATAGGCAGCATTAGTACGCCATTCGAATTAGTGGAAACTATTACTTAAAGCGTTCTCCGTCGATAACAAAATAAACAATGGGAATTCCAATCACACGAAATTATTGTGATAGGGTGAATGGTTGGCAGTAAGTGGGATGTGGGAGGTCGATTATATGTGTGTGTGTGTGTGTGTGTGTGTGTGTGCGTGCGTGCGTGCGTGCGTGCGTGCGTGCGTGCGTGCGTGCGTGCGTGCGTGCGTGCGTGCACTGCATTAAAATTGTTGTTGTTGTCAGAAAACAAAGGAAGCACTAAAGAAACATGGGCGATTTTGAATACTCTGTTACGTAAACAACGCCAACTATCCAACGCATGTACTGCATGGGGATGTACACATCACCAAAAAAATATGACAAATGAGTTTAACATGTTTGTTTTACAAATGTTGGTCCTATTTTTGCAAAGGATATCATTAATCCGGATGAACATATTTCTGTGTATGATTATTTAGGAGGTAGTATTATTTGGGAGGTAGTATTGAACAAAGTTTGTTCCTCAAACCTGTAGATGAGGAAGATAGATATAATTACAATGAAAGCGTGTGTAAAAAACAAATCTTCAGATGTTGAAGACATACGTATGGATATTGTCGCAAAGGTCATATATGTCATTTGCAAACCTCTCACGCACATATGTAATACTTTATTTAGAACTGGTGTGTTCCCATCAAGAATGAAAATTGCCAAAGTAATGACATTGTTTAAAAGCGGTGCGAAAACCGACCTTACCAATAACTCTCTTGTCGCAATTCTCAAAAATCTTTAAAAAATTGTTCCTTGCCAGAACAGACAGCTTTGTAAGCACCAACAACATATTGAATTCGAATCAGTACGGGTTCCATATAAATATGTCCACGCCACACGAATTATTGGAATTGATACAGGAAATATAAAATGCTAAGTACAGTAACATCATGCAATTGGTGTATTTATTGATCTAAAAAAGGCTTTCTATACAAAATAATACTTATATAAAAAAATGTTATTATTATATTCCGCATGTGTCATCTGCAATGTATAAAAATTAGTAAAATTCATACTTTTTGCTGATGATACGAAAATATTTTGTGCCGGTAAAATTATATTTGAGCTACGAGATATGTTAAATATAGAACTTGCCAAATTGGGCATTTGGTTTGCTGTAAACAAATTATCACTGAAAAATGTGTGCATAAATAACGAAAGAATAACTAAACTACGTGTAGCACAATTTCTGGAAGTATTTATTGATGACGATCTGAACTGGAAACATCACAATAATACAGTTAGAACAAAATTGTCGAAAGTTACAGCGATCACTTATAAAACAAGTTGTCTAATTAATCATGACGGAATGTACATATTTGTATTATTCTCTGTTTTTGCCATATATTAACTATAGTAGTGAGATATGGGGTAACACCTATGTTACAACATTGTATATTACAGTAAGGCAGAAACGAGTAGTTCGTTTAGTCTGTGACGCAAAACGTTTGGAGTACACTAGCACCCTTTTTAAGCAACTGCATATTTTGAAATGTGTAGACCTAGTTAAATATAAGACAACGATTGTTATATATTAGGCATATCACAATGTACTACCGAATAGTTTGATGAAAAATATGTTTAAACTGGGTGTTTCAACACATGGTACTCGACAGAAAGATACCTTCAGAAGTGATCGTGTGCGCACCAACGTAACATCAATGTGCATTTCTGTTTGTGGAGTAAAACTGTGGCACTCGTTGCATGAAAACACCACTAGCTGCAGAAGCATACAAACATTAAAAAACTTATAAGTTACAGCTTCTTTCTATGTAGTATTAGGTCTAAAAAAAATCAAAATAATGATATTCAAACATTATATTTTGTAGGCACTGTATGTATTAGTTATTAGTTAGGGATTAGTAATTCATATTTTAGTAAGATATTGTATATGCATCATACATAACCATACTAGTTGGGGTGAACCTTAGATAAGTATCACACTTCTGTGCACTCCCTTTCAACCAACACTCTATTGTTTATTTAATTTTTTACATGTTGCAAATGTTGTTGTTAAAAATAAATTACTGATTGATTGATCACTGCTTCCTCTTCTAGAAACTACACACGTAAAGTAAACAGGCACGCACGCACGCACACACACACACACGCACGCACGCACGCACGCACGCACGCACACACACACACACACACAATCACTTGCTGAATTACTGACCAATTTTCATACTTACTTAGTCACTCAGTCAGTTCGTTGACAAGGATCTGTTAACTGAGTACGTTTATTTTGCTTCAATAACAAGATTTAACAAGATTTAACAAGATTTGCCATCCAAGCCAAAGGCCCAGATGGCAAGTGGACAAGGAAGCCATTGGCTTATCGAGAGTCCAACAATGTTCACCTACTTATAACCCGCCCTCCTGAGATATGTGTCAACCTTGTTTTTAAACATATTCACGCTGCTAGCAGTTACACAATCTGTAGACAATTTGTTCCATTCATTTATTGTCCTCTGTGAGAACGAGTGCTTCCTGATGTCCAATCTACATTGATCCTTTACTAATTTTACCTCATGTCCTCTAGTTCTGCTATCCTTCTTGAGTGAGAAAAACATATTTCTATCAATATTTTCATACCCATTCAATATCTTAAAAACTTCAATCTGATCTCCTCTTAACCTCCTTGTCTCTAGAGTTGTTAAACCACATTCTTGCAGGCGTTCTTCATAACTAAGGTCTCTAAGTTCTGGAATCATTTTAGTTGCTCTCCTTTGTATGCGTTCAAGCGTATCTATATCCTTCTTACGATATGGTCTCCATGCTTGTATACAGTATTCTAAATGAGGTCTAACTATTGCTTTATAAAGAGGTATAATTAACTTTTTTCCCTTGTATGTTATGTTTCTTCTAATCAATCCAAGAATTTGATTACCCTTTGAAGCTGCAATACCACACTGCTCTGAAACTTTCATATCAGCGCTTATTGTAACTCCTAAGTCCTTTTCTTTTACAGTAGTACCCAGAACAGTATCTCCCATTTTATAGCTTAGATTCAAGTTCCCATGTCCTGTATGTAGGCATTTACATTTCCCAAAATTGAACAGCATCTGCCATTTCTCAGACCATTTCACTAATCTGTCTAGATCGTTTTGTAAATGTTGTTTATCACCATCAATATTAACCTTTCTAAACAGTTTTGTGTCATCCGCAAATTTCAGTATGTTACTTGTTATACTGTCGTCCAAGTCATTGATATAAATTAAGAATAATATAGGTCCTAATACTGATCCTTGAGGTACCCCACTCAAAACCGATTTCCAATTTGAAACTTCTCCATCTACTACAACTCGTTGTCTTCTGTCAGTCAGCCATTGTTCTATCCAGTCAGTTATGCTATCCCCGATACCATGGGCTTTTAATTTAAGTAGAAATCTTTGATGTGGCACTTTGTCAAAAGCTTTCTGAAAATCTAAGTAGATAATATCTACTGGCGATCCCACGTCTATCCACTTAGTGATTTCTTCCAAAAAACATAACATATTTGTTAAGCATGACCTCGCTTTAAGGAATCCATGTTGAGATGAATTTAATAATTTATGCTTAACGAGGAAGTCCACCATGTGGTCTTTAATTAACCTTTCTAATAATTTACAAATCACTGACGTTAAACTCACTGGTCTGTAATTCTCTGACTTATTTCTCGAACCCTTTTTAAATAATGGTATGATGTTTGCTTCTTTCCATTCAAACGGAACAACTCCCTCTTTTAATGACATGTTGAATACTCTTGCAAGTGGTATACTGATTTGATCTACTGTTTCCATTAGTAATTTTGGAGGAATCCCATCCACTCCCGGTGATTTGTTATCCTTCATTGCCTTTATTTTCTTAGCTACCAATTCTGGAGTTACAACTAACGGTCCTAAATAGTCAGATTTAGCCCCCTGAAATTTAGCATCAGCAACTGGTAATGAACTAATATCTTCTTTGGTAAACACTGAACTGAAGTAACCATTTAGGTCTTCCGCCATTAAAAACCCCTGTGATATATATAATAATATAAGTTGCAGTTCACGCATTTAATTGTACTAATACATTATGCATGAAGTCGATGCAATTGTTGGCGTTCGTGTTGTGTCTGAACAGGGAACAGATAAACCAAAAATACGGTCGAAATTACGTAATTGTTTCCACGACTCGTTTGGTATGACTAATCTACTATGACGCAGAGTTATAGAAAGAAAATACCAGAAATATTCCGTGAAACTATGACGTTTTAATTTCTTAGAGAAGCATGGCACATGTTTGTAGGGCCTAACAGTCGGGCCTAAATTGTTCCATGCCTACTAGTACTACTTGTGTGTTCGCATAGAAATAACTCGCAGACGCAGTATTACCCCGTAACAACGATGAATTGTTATTTATTGAAAATTGTTTCTCTCATGCGGTGCACTTAAACGCCGATAATGTAGCCGTAGAGTCCACGCGTGGTTCGTATGACATTAGTGTATGGTCAGCCACGCAGTCCGCTTTGTCACAAAATGCCAATTGACGTAGTTCGTGGAAGCCGCAATGCCAGCGGAATTAACGAACACGTGCTCGAAGGCTATTGTTGCACAGCAAAATTAATTATGTGAAATTACCGCTATTCGATGCACTAACATGTGAATATACAAATAAACACTTTCTCGGTACACATTTGGTTGGTTTACCAACGGAACGCCTTAATTATTACTAATAATAAGGCACCGACCAACACAATACCAAGACCCAAGTCTGCGATTATATAAACGACACTTTAACTTAACTTGGTATTGTGTTGGTCGGTGCATTATTATGGGCACTATTTACATAATCCGTTTACGATTTTGTGTTAATGAATAAGAAGCCATGTACTGGTGCAAATGATGTACATTTAACCTAAATTTCCTCGGTACACAAAGACCCACAATGAAAACGCACTGCGTGACATGATCAAATAAATGAAGATATATCGCCTTGCGTCACCGATTACTCGTTCGATCGTCAGGCAACAGGTCTTTACATATTTTATCTTGCGTAATCAATGACGGAAGACGACACATCTTCATTTGTTTGAGCGGGTCACACAGTGAATTTCATTTTGTCTGTCTATAATATATATGTGTACCGGTGACAGTTGTGAAGTTTCAACTAAATAATTTACATCCTTTATACAACGTTACCCGGCTTCCCCAATGGCACAACATCGTTTATGCAACTTTACATGGCTTATCCAATGGCACTTAAATGGTGCATTTAAGTGCAGTGCACCGACCCACGACCAGCGGTGGACTGGTCTCTTATGTAATGGATTAGATTGGTGCACTGGGTGCCTGGTAAGGCTGGACGACCACTCCTGGCGTCTGGAAGAATACGGTTGTGGCTGGATGTTCCCATGAAGTTCGCGCGGGCGAACCCACAATGTTTAATAGTATGGTCATACAAATCTGTATGCTCTGGGCAGGTGATCTACATCACAATCACGTTCATGTTTGGTGAGGTCTGGACGTCACAGTCGCATTGGACGTCACCTAACTACGACGTCACAATCACTCTCTGGCTTTGTGCCGTCTAGATATCACCTAGCTACGACGTCACAATCACGTTCTGGTTTGGTGTGGTCTAGATATCACCTAGCTACGACGTCACAATCACGTTCTGGTTTGGTGTGGTCTAGATATCACTTAGCTACGACGTCACAATCACGTTCTGGTTTGGTGTGGTCTAGATATCACCTAGCTACGACGTCACAATCACGTTCTGGTTTGGTGCGGTCTGGATATCACCTAGCTACGACATCACAATCACGTTCTGGTTTGGTGCAGTCTGGACGTCACCTAGCTACGACGTCACAGTCACGTTCAAGTTTGGTGCGCTATGGGCGTCACTATAAAATTACATGAACATCATATCGCAGTCCGCGACTGACCAACAAGTGACGGTCAAGGTCTTCTTCAAGCGGTCAAACCCTATTTTACAACAGCTTGCCTTCAGTGGAGATTCGCTTCTTGCATGTTTAACTCCCGTGAATCGTACGAGACGGCGGTTTTGTAGCACAATAATCGTACGAGACGGCGGCTTTGTAGCACAATAATCGGATTCGGTCAGCCGTCAAGTACGATTACAGGAATATGCATATCGCTAACTAACCTTTTAATATTTATATATTTCACACCCCTTAAATGTTATTAAAAGTTGGGGACTAAATGTTCTATGTATTCGCAGTCGGTTGTCATTCGGGTTTAAAGTAATGAAATGTCCGTTTGTTATTTTGTACGCGATGACATTAACAATAGTTACGTCGTCATCGAACGGGCTTGTTTGGACATTATGTGTGCTACTTTTGACGCAACGAACGACAGCGTCTGCCATTGTTTCAAATCGTAAAGAAATTTTGCACGTGATGACCGCAGTAAAACTTAAATAATAGTTTCGTAATCATCAAACGCGCCATTTCGTATGCGATTACCGCATTATGGCGTAAATAACTAGTTCCGATTGCATTACACGTGTGCATACGCCGAAAAACTTATCGCAGTCAAACTTAGATAAAAATCTAAACCAAATAAGTAGTTATGCAGTCATGGCTCAGAATATTATTATACGTTATTCTATGGATCATCTTAAAGGGGAACTGAAGCAATTTTGTGTTATGCCGTATATTTAAATATATATTATCTAACTATGCATTAATGGTGACAGATACCTGCTAATTTATGAGATAAACTGAAAAACTGATTTTGTTCGAGACAAAAATCGACAAAATACATCACTGCGTATCGCCATCTTGTTGTCGAAACGAGTGGTTTGAGTCGCGTATATCTAATCAATGTAAATTTTCGATTTTTTGCGATTTATTTCGTAAATAGACATTCTGGAGCGAAAAAAAAGATATGGGTCTCTGTTATATATACAAGTGTTTACACACATCAACAAAATAGCGTTTTTGTTCGTTCCAAATAACAAAGTTAAAGAAATTACAACAAAACACGCAAAAAATCGTGGAAAACGCCACACTTCTCGAACACACGAGACGCTAACCAACGAGAATATGCGATACCGGAACTATTTTTTACTTATTGACAAGATGGATGCATCGCTTGTGACAGTTTTACCAGATCTGCTACTAGCGATTAGTGGTTTACTGAACTTCCGTAATAGTTGTCTATCTTTGGAGAAATGGAAACCACAGACGAAGAGTCTAGTTCGACAGGCCACACGGAAACAACCGTTGACAGTCGTAAAGTGTCACCGAGTGTGCGAGTCATGCTCCAGACTCCAGGTCGGCTTCGCCCTTTGATTTTGTTGACGTTGGATTCAGGAAAAATTACAACAGCGCTTTGACTGTCAACGATTCCTGACTAGGTAATGTGATGTGTTGAACCTGTGGAAATTGCGTCCCGATGACTGCGCACGTTTACGTTGAGTCATCATGCTGCGCCGAGGAAGCTACCATGTCCATGCCTAGGGCTAGGCTATGCCTATGGCTATGCAGCACCGTGTGCCCGACCGCGTTGGTGCTTGCATCACCGTACGAAGGTGAAGACGATGATTTTGTAGTGATATGCACAAACAGAGCGGTGCTAGATGTTGGTCTGCTGTCATTGCATGATTTGCGTGCCGACTCATTGATTCGCCCTACAGCTAGCAGGTCAGTAATTCAATTGTTATCGAATCATTGCCATTTTAATAATCATATTTGTTCTGCATATTTCTTTTACCTAGCCCGAGGGCGAGGTCCGAACTACAATGGCAATGCAAGCAGGCTTTTCTCTTTATTTTGTATCTAATCTAATGAAGTGTACCGTGACTGTATTTTAATATTGTGTTTGATTTTGTGTTGAATAACATTGATGACATTAATAACATGAGGGTTTATTTAATTCATTATGTGAATATATATATATTCTTAAATGTTACCGTAATCGTGATTGTAATAATGATTGTAATCATGACTACATTAGTAATTGTGATTGCAATAATTACTGTAATCATGATTACATTAATATTCGTACTTGTAATCACCCCTCTCTGTAGCACACCACAACACCTTGTTGTTTGGTGCAATGTAATCATTTAAATAACAATAATTAACTACTGACAGTATATGTAATGTTCACAGTTTTGCAACTATTATGGTAATTATGGAATTAGTGCTATCAACTAACCCTGACAAATTATATTTCAGGCTCAGGAAAGGCAAGACAAGTAATCCCATCCTGCGATGTGGGAAGGATCTGTGATGTCTATTCTGAACCGAATTGAATTGATGGAAAGTTTAGCTATGGAGATTGACCTGACACAGGTGAGTGTACTGATAGTCTGATATAGACAAATTGTGAGGCACCCACAGTATGCAGCAGGTCGAAAAACAACCTGGAAAACTACAACAATTCCCACTAAAATATTAATAACTGAATGATGTGAATGCCTTCTTATCCATATCCCACTTCTGTCAACAAAATGTTACGTGCACCATCTTGCAGGTCACTACACACAATTTCATTTATATTGAGACCAACATAAAATATATCAACAGTTTATTCACATAGAAAAACAATTACCAAAGAAATAAGGCTAACTAGAACGACTGAAACCAAGACTAAACATTGACTAAAAACAGTGACTTCTACCACCGGGAAATACAACCTGGAACATGGATATCACAGCTACACACATCATTATTATGCCACAACATATCAAATATACTGGTAGTTTAGCTTAGGAAATAATTAATCTTTATAAAGCCAAGGCATTTTAACTGTTTCACCATCATCATCTGTACCAATGGCAATAGATTACTTGTTTTGATTGGACAGTAAATGTACACCAATCATGTGTAACAATATTATTTGTTCTGACTGACAGTAAACGTACACCAATCATGCATACCAATACACTACTTATTACTACCAACAGTAAATGTACACCAATGATCTCATTCTGGAATCTGCACCATTTCACTACTTCTTCTGACAGTAAATGTACACCAATCATGTGTATCCAATATACTACTTGTTCTGACTGAATCTACTACTTGTTCCTACCGACAGCAAATGTAAACCAAGCGTCTCATTCTCTACCAAATACACTACTTGTACTGACAGTAAATGTACACCAATCATATGTATCAATACACTACTTGTTCTGACTGATAGTACTTGCACACCAACCATTTGTTCCAATACACTACTGGCACTAGATATACACCAATACACTACTTATTCTGACTGGTGCAGAAAAGTGACATCAGTTTTTCTCACGAATGACAAACTTCTTCTCTTTCTCATAGGTGTCGGAGCTGCTTGAGTCACCCTCGGTTATGTCGCTGTTATCACACAGTGTGCATCATCTGCACCAATGTCTTTATTCTCACTGAATCTGATGGAAGCTTCACATAGGAGTAGTCGTGATCAACGTTCATTGGTGCAATAATGTCATCCGTGACTACAGCAGCATTCGCGAAGTGTCGCACTTGAAATATCATTACCGGATCGATTTGCATTTCAGCATCAGTTGTATGTTGTGCCACAGCAGTAGTAGCAGTGATGGCACTAAAGGTGACATCCGTAATGTAAAGATTGACGGCATCACCCGTAGCGCTGGATGCTTCAAAACTAGTACCTGTACTTGTTCGAACCAATGGTGAATCCTTCATCTGAAAAGATTACACATACAGTGACTTGAAAATTTTACAAAATTCATCTTTTGCATAATAAAAATGAATCACAATGTGAGAAACTTTCTCTTGTATATATTATTTTTAGAATATAAGAGTGCCAGTGTCATATAGAATGTATAAAGTAATCAACCACTGGGAAAAGCATTTTCCCTATGGAGCCATGTTAATTCAACCAATGATCACTGATCTCTTAATGTTTTTAATGAATCTGTTTGGTCAGTTTGACGAATGCCACTGGTAACATAACCAAATGCATGTAACCAAAATTGTAGCATCCTAGCTCCAAAGTGCATTATATTATCTAATCAACATTGCACTGTTTTCAATGGGCCAGGGAGGTCAAAATTCTATAAGGGGTCCAAATTCCATAACAAAATATGGACCCATAGGTACACTTTCTATGGGGTTCCTTATTTTATATCTGACACTCGATTTAGATAACATAATGCATGAATATTGTTATTGGACCAAATGCAGATCTATGCTTGTGACATCTTTACCTTATAAATGCTGTATATATATATATATATATATATATATATATATATATATATATATATATATATATATGTATATATGTAAATATATATATAATTATTAGGTATTATACTGAAAGCATCTGCTAGATAGTATGGTGCATAGACAAAAGCCCCTCCCGACAAAAGCCCCACAGACATAAGCTTGTTTCAATTCAATTATACTGTTCATGACTGTTGCTGTAGTACACAGAGACAAGATATTGTCATGAATATACTTCAGGCATGTGGTCAATTCCATTCCGGAATTGGAACTGACCCTCAATTCCAGTTCCGGAATTGGAATTGGCTTCAACATTTTTTTTTTATTGGAATTTTTTTGTTTAAAAAATTAATTTTTTGGGAATTGGCATTGATTTTGTTGGAATTATTGACTTGATACTGTTAATATTTACCCTTATATTTACTTATATTACTTTTAAAATCATATTTGTCTGCTATTAGCATGTCACCCTGAATCTGGTAACAGCCAGGAAGTTGTCAACATTACAGCATAGACACTGTCTACTCTGGTATTGAAACATTGTGACCAAGAACAATATAATCAAGCATTTGCATCAAAAAGAAATACTAAGTTACTGTAACAGACAGTAAAACCAAAATCAGACCATTCAGGCCTCATTTTCTTTCTCAGTGTACAATGTTTATTTACAGAGATTGCCAATTAAGGGCACCTGCCTGTTCATTCCCTTTGTGTAAGAGAGGAAGCCTGCCCCACTTGAATGCAGTCCCTTGTTTATCCAAGCCTAATGTTCAGCCCACAAGTTTCCCATACTAAACATGTCACTGGTCACCTGTACAATGCTGTTACATGTGGCTGTAGGGTTTGTCCTTTGTAGTAATTAAAAATGTCCCCATGGAGAATACATGTTGGAGATTAGGATGTTGAAGACTCAAACTTTCCAGTAAATTTGATGAAATATCAATGATACCACAACTGATAGCGATATAAATCTGCCTCCTAGTATATTTACTCCCCCCCCGGACATCTGCCCCTTATTTCTATGATAGTTGACAAGTGAAAATCAGTTTGCAGTTTTATAATTATTACTACAATAACATAACATTCAATGACAAGTCGAAGTCACTTTAGCCTATCCCCTGGAGTGTGTATGAGATGATCTTGTCACCAGTTGTCTTCCAGGTATCATTGATAGTCAGATCAGTGGTGGAAGATGGGTTCTTGGGGTGATGCTTCCACAAACAGTGGTTTGGAGTGCCCCTGGTATTAGCTGCCTTAGTTTTCAGGTCCTCACGGACCTTGGCAGCTTCTATCTGTGCCGTGTCACCATCATGGTTGCAGGCAGTCTTGTTGATCACATTCTGGATCTGGAGATCAGATCAGTGACCACAGCACCCTTGCATGATCAGGATCGACGCTGGCTTCACTCCCATTGAAGAGTAATCTTGTTGGTCCCCCTTCTTGGTGTAGGAATGACACTCAAAACATAGCTTCTGACCTCCTCAGATGTTAGTAGTAATTTCCATGGTGAAGTTTTAAGTGAATTCTGACAACTCTGGCTTGTGCATCCAGTTTTATAGGAAAATGGAGTCACTCCAACTCCCCATGGTAAATGCAATTCAAAAGAAACCTTGTTGAGATGGCTTCTTTCAAATATCCTCAATTCTCCTAACATGTCCAGGTCCTAATCTCACTGGCTTCTTCCACAATTGCAATAAAGATAATCCTTTGATTACAGGATCATCTCCAACTACATAAAGTAATTTACTTGGCTGATCTGGCACAAAGAACATTAATTGCAATTAGGGTAATATATATCTTGAATTCATGTTCAGAAATAAAAAAATAAGTTAAAAAAACATTTCTTAAAAAAACTTAAAATAATCCAGAAGCTACGGACAGGGGGCAAATGTCCAAATTTTTGAATAAGGCAAGGGGCTAATGTCTGGGGGGCAAGTGACAAAGGGGCAAATGTCCGGGAGGGGGGCAAATGACCTGGACCCGATATAAACAGGGGAAACTGCTAAAAACTCGGATTAATGACCCAACTGTCCAGGGCTGTCCAAAATGTCTGGTTTTGTTAGCAAAAATCCAGGAGAGGTGTCGCAGCAGAAAGTACATATGAAATGGCTGGATGCCATTTTAAAGTTTTTTTTATGGCAAACCTGATGTGTGTGTGTGTGTGTGTGTGTGTGTGTGTGTGTGTGTGTGTGTGTGTGTGTGTGTGTGTGTGTGTGTGTGTGTGTGTGTGTGTGTGTGTGTGTGTGTGTGTGTGTGTGTGTGTGTGTGTGTGTGTGTGTGTGTGTGTGTGTGTGTGTGTGTGTGTGTGTGTGTGTGTGTGTGTGTGTGTGTGTGTGTGTGTGTGTGTGTGTGTGTGTGTGTGTGTGTGTGTGTGTGTGTGTGTGTGTGTGTGTGTGTGTGTGTGTGTGTGTGTGTGTGTGTGTGTGTGTGTGTGTGCGCATTTAACGAACAATAATTTTTTAATCATATCTAATTAAATATGATTGTGCACACGTGACAAATAAAACTGTGTTAAAACGAATTGGATTTGAATTTTTCTTTAGCCTATGATTTTAACAGTTGGAATTGATTTTTTGCAAGGCGGAATTAGAACTGATTTTTTGGAATTGACAAAACAGAATTGACCCCATGCCTGATATACTTCCTTCTTATGTATAGCTTTTACTAATACTATTGTGGGATGCCGACAGTTGCCCCCTCCCCCACGATATTCATTACAGTGTTATCAGTCGACTTAGAATAAAATGTAATTAATACATATATATATATATATATATATATATATATATATATATATATATGAACTTCCGGTTATTACATGTTGGGTTTAATCTGATCAATAAAGCAAATTAATTTTATATAATTTTGCCTTATTGTCAAGTCACAAGAATTCAGGCAGAAATTGTAAAGTGTCATTATAGAAAGCAGACATGTAATCTGACAGTGTTCAACTGGGTAGATGACGATGCCTTAGTTAGTTTCCTTTCCAGCTAGACATTGCATGGGTGAAATGCATTTTACTTAAATATTTAAATACTTTTAAAAAGTTTTTGTAACTGCATTTGCACTTAATCACAATGAAAGTATTTGTATATTTTAAATATTTCCATAAAGAATTTGAAATGTAAACAGCAACAGTAGGCTTCTGTTGCACTATAGTCTATACTGTCTTTTGGTCGTGTTTCCCCCATGCATCTAACCCCCCCCCCCAGGCTTAGCCTTACGATTGCTGCTTGCTCTCTAGGCATTTAGAACACAGGAGTATGAGACTTATTATGACTGCCAATAAATAATATCAAATTATTTTCTTGAATAATTTTGCCTAGTACATACGCCATGGCCCATGTTATAAGGTTGCAGTATATCCTGTAGGACTTACTGAGTTATTGTTATTGTTTTGAGAATTGAGTACGGCCACGTATTGACGGTACGTCTGATCACGTCGAAAATAAATCGGCGGATTGGAAAACACTCGTAATTATATCAAACTATTAACACTTACTCGCACTTTATTTACATTTCGATTTACTGTGGGTCATATATATGCTGACGTTGAAGCACAGCTGTGCTTATTGGGGTGGAACTATATTGTAGTAATCGTAGTGATAAGTCACAATGGTAACGGTAATCCAATTTACTAACCTGGTTTCGGCTCGTCGCTTCCTACGCATCGCTCTGCCCTCTGATATCTGACGTTTCCTTGTCGCAGAATAGTCTGTAGATGCATGGTCATATGCGAAAAAAAAAGATCTAAGATGGAACGGTGTCTTTGACCAAGAATGACATCTTGATGCTCACCGTCTGTCCATGCTCATCACATAGTCTTTTGTCTTGTAATCTGCATCGGAAAAGTGGTCACTCGCAGAGCCTGCGGCTGGCGGACACGGCAATTTCCGCATTTGCAACCACCTTTTCCGCTGCAAATTCTTCCTCGGAAGTCGATCAAAAGTTTTTTCCTTGCATTTGTAGTACTAGTTGATATATCCAGGAGCCATCCAGTGCACACCAGTTTTCTTTTTATTCGATTTTCCATGCGTTTCGGCCGTTTTTCCGAGAGGTTTTACTGTGTGAACGCGGTGCCAGGAGCTCGTACTCAAACCACTCTGCCGCTGAGCCCCCCGCAGAGCAATATGGCGCCGCCCAGCGAAGATAATGGCAAAGTTAAAAAGGATATTACAAAATTACTGTGGCGTTGCGCCCATCATATAAGGGTGATATGTACTGTAAATGGTATGTTATTATGTTTGGGCTATGGTTGTTCGAGTGCTTCACCCCCCCATTTAATTTCGTCACAGAGAATATATATGTAGTGAAGTTTAAATTAGATCAGCAAAGGGGGAAGACCAAGGAAGATGTGGCTCCACAACATCAAAGAATGGACAGACATGCCTCATAAGGATCTCCTTGAGACAACCGAGGACAGTGGACCGGGTAGTCGCTGAAGCATCCTAGCGTGCACCCCAACTATAGCCTCGGTGAGTGAGTGGGTGAGTGAGTGAGTGAGTGAGTGAGTGAGTGAGTGAGTGAGTGAGTGAGTGAGAGTAAGTGCGTGAGTGAGGGTGGGTGAGTGGGAGAAAGCGAGAGCGAGTGAGTGAGTGAGTGAGTGAGTGAGTGAGTGAGTGAGTGAGTGAGTGAGTGAGTGAGTGAGTGAGTGAGTGAGTGAGTGAGTGAGTGAACGTAGTTTAATCAGAAAACAACTTTTTAAAATTGTACTGCCACTGTTGGTCCGACGATTAAAAGACGTAACAACACGAAACATGCTTTTACAAAAATCATGTTTTCGTCAAAGGTTTATATTAACAACAATAACACCGATATTCACAGTTGACTGATCGACTGTTATAACTAGAGGTAAAAACAAATGTTTGAAAATGATCCGCTGGAATTTGGCTTGTAACTGGTGGAAACACTCAAGCAAAATATCAGTGTTAATTGTGGTTTAACGGGAGCGAGTGGTGACTTGTCCGTTTAACGGGTGACTTGTCCGTTTTCTGGGTAGAGCGATCCTAAGTCGCGTTAGACAACCTTAGAATTGGGAAAATATCAATAAAACAACACTGCTTCAAAATCATATATATTTTAATTAATTGTATGCTCACTATGTCATGACAAATACACGTAATCCGATCTCAAGGAACGTTTGTCTCGAGTATTCTTCGTTATATCACCGGTCACTGTGTTATGCATAATCTCACGTATTTACGCAATAGTGAACGGGTGGTTGACTATAATCAACACGTTTTTAATTAAATGCCTTATGGTTGTATGCCTAAATACCTCATTATGTATCTCAATAACATTTTATTGTAACAAAAATAAAAGTGAGCCAATGTAATGCAACACTTTATCATTCTTTTGATGTTAGAAGAGAACATATTGTTAGGCGGCGTTGTAAAGTTAAATAAATATTTTAAATGTCAATAAATCACCGGAATGTTCAGATGTAAATGTCTACACCGTCTACTCTGGTCTCCTGTTCTGTACCCCCCGACGAGGCGTCCAAGAGTGGACAATGCTCCAAATACCACCGTCCGCTGTGACGCCACGATCGGCTGTGATGTCATCATCACCGATGACGTTAAGAACGTTACGTCGAAAGCCGTCGTCCGCACCTTCGGCAAAGGTCCTTCGGAAATCTTCGACATTCTCCGTTAAGTCATCGGCATGTTCCGGCGACAGATCCAGTGGAAACAAAGCCACGCTGGCGTCCGGTGTAGAATTGCGTCGTTTCGGCAGCTGTTCCTCCTTGTATTCGGCCATCGCCTCTAAGAAGGCGTCGCTGGACGAGACCGAAGTCTTCGCCTCGCGCGGGGTGAAGTAGCCGGGCGGTAATAGGAGGGCGTTCTCTGTCGCTATGGAGGCTCGACGGCCGTGTTGCGCCGTTGGCCCCGGTCGGCTGCCGTCGTGGAAGCTGACGTGTCCTGGCGATGTTGTCCTCCCCGGGACCTTCGTCGTGCTGCCTTTAAGGATGGATCGCAGCTGGCTGGAATCACCTGCTGGTGACGTCACTACGGCCAATTTTCCTATGCGGCTTGGACGCGCAACAGGCGTTGGTTTAGTTTTACTAGTAGTGTCCGTGTTTCTGATTTTCTTCGCCGCACCTTTCTTTACGACCGGCGTCGATGCTGCGCTGCGGTGAAAGAATGCGTTGCGGCAGCACTGACCGCCGACAATGCTGTTGCTGCGGGGACGTCCGTTCTTCCCAGCGGCCCTGCTCGGCGAGTCCAAGTGGACAAGCGGGAGGGACTGACGACGTAGAAGGCTTGCCGGCCGGGAAGCAGCAACTCCCGGCAGTCCGATGTCGCCATTGTCTTTCCCCGCCGACGGCGAACTGCTTCTGTCCGAAGACAGCGATGACGTTGACGACGATGGCGATACAGTTTCGTGTGATGTACGTGCATTGTCAGTGGTAACATATAACAGCGGTGACGCCCTGCTTGGAAACACGTCAACATCGAGTCGATTCCTGCCTCTCGCATGCTGGCACGGCGACGTCTTACCATCGTTTTCGGGATACGCCACGGCTCTGCGTCCCACCCGCGGGGAGAGGGAGGAGCGCCGCTCTACACACGGGGACAGCGAATGAGACAAACGACGCTCAACCTGCATGTTCGTTGTCGTCAGCCACGTTGGGGAGTACTCAGACGGCACACATCGTCGACCGACTATCTGCGGCTTCTGCTGAGGCTGTTGTACCATCTAGACGACGTTTGTTCTCGGGCCGACACTGCGTGGTTCTCGCGTGATAGCGGTCCGGCCCGGCGACTTTGGATCACGACAGCAATTACGGTGAGCATCTGAAGAAAGAAAACATGATCAACATGCGTCATCGATTCGTCGTTTTGTGTCATTAACCTTTCGCTACATCACCAATAAATTATTCACTCATATATGTTGCGAAGTAAATGTTAGCTCCGCTCATCATAGTCCTACACCACGTGACGTCAATGTGTCCATAGCACCACTGGTTACAAACTGTTCCTATTTCATGTTTATCCCTTCGTTGGTAATGCCAAAGATATATTGTATCCTTCTCCATGTACTATCGACGGATCCATGTCCCCGTACCACCGATGTATCAATGCCTCGGTGTTATTGACGTATGATACTATTTACGTATCCACGTCATGGTACGACCTACCTACCCCTGTCTTGGTACTATCGGTGTGTCCCATATCTCTGATCCATTGTAATATGATCTTGTAGGTCGACGTATCACCACCATCGAGGTGACATTGTCCCGATACCACCGACGTATGTCCCACGTACTCGCGCCCTGTCCATGTTCATGTCCATTGGTGTGGTCCAGTACTTGGTATGTTGTACGTCTGTACTGGACCATCTCCAGTGACCAGTTGTGTGTCCACGTCCTTATGCCATCGACATACCCTTTTCATGTACCGTCAATACATTCATGCCCCGGTGCTGTCGATTGACTACCTCCCTCCCTAAACTTCAACGTACACCACCTACCCGAAGACAAACCGGTCTGTAACTGGGCTACATTCGCGCGTTGCCTGCTTTCTTACACTGAGATCCGTCTGACGACCGCGAATGCTTGGCTGATTCTTTTATTGTAGCTTGTTCGTAGCCGTCACTGAACGCTCGGTCAGTCGCGTAGACAAAACAACGGTGCGCCGACGTCATCGTTAATCTACGCTAAATGCTGACTCTGTTCGTCGTGATGCCGACCTAAGTTCGCGATGACCTCAGTATGTAATAAACGCGTCGCCGTCACAATATGCTCTTGTTAGGGCCGGCCAATAATGCTCGGTAATTATTTTTATCGTCTGACCCGCTTTATAACAAACGGCTTCGTGGCGGCGCTTCTGAATGAAAGGCCGCGCTGTTAATGTGCGTTCCCATGGCGCTCGGCAATGTGCTTACTATGACGTGCATCAGACCGTGAGTCTAATTAAAATGACCGGAACTACAGGTCACATATATATGTGATCGTATATCACGCTACATGCAATACTGTGAAATCACGTGGGAGGTTTCGTAAGCATTCGTGCGTGTGCGTGTGCGTGTGCGTGTGCGTGTGCGTGTGCGTGTGCGTGTGCGTGTGCGTGTGCGTGTGCGTGTGCGTGTGCGTGTGCGTGTGCGTGTGCGTGTGCGTGTGCGTGTGCGTGTGCGTGCGTGCGTGCGTGCGTGCGTGCGTGCGTGCGTGCGTGCGTGCGTGCGTGCGTGCGTGCGTGCGTGCGTGCGTGCGTGTGGGTGTTCGTATGTGTGTAGCAAATTCAACTATTCAAAGACAAACTGACCAGAAATCTAACTTAGTAATCTTAGTATTAGAACATTTATTAATTATTATGTCATCAATTCGCTTTGGTTCGACATGGTTCACTACATGTTGTGGATTTTGTAACCACTGTGGGTTGTGATATGTTTTCATTAAATTATAATTTATGAACAGTCCTGGTTATTGTCCACATATTTTGTTACTAAACAAAAATTACGTTGGTGTATATGTCGATCCATAGCGAAGGGCAATATAATCATGAGAAGATCAGAGCCATCGACTGACAGGCCAGCCCAACGTTATTACAGTAGACGCACGATCAGTGTTTGTAAACCAACGGGACTATCTATAGAACATGAACTTGAACTTCGTTCCACTCCCAGCATCAACCAGTGAAATCATTAGTTAGGGTTGATGTTGCAAACATATTTTGGACCGTGGAAAAATCGCGGCTGATCAATAAAAGAATTCGGTGGCTTTGGAATTAAATTAAATTATTTAAAATGGAATATAAGAACTAGCATTCCTCAAATGTCACACGTCGCATCGATTTTACGAATCGCAGATGTTTCCTATTCGAGATACATTGAACATTCGCCTAACTGAATATGGCTTGACAACAATAGAGACTAGGATAAAATATATCGATAGACGTATTTTTTTTCAAATATAAAGACGGTATCGGAACCAGAAGAAACGTGAATACAGGAACAGTGTGGGTTGGATATGAGAAAGTAGTCTTACAGACGACAATAAATGAATGGAACAAATGATTTACTGATGTCTTAATGACATAGCAGTGTGAATGCTTATATCAATAACATTGACAGGTATCTAAAAAGGGCGGGTTACACAGATTAAATATCGATAAGCACTTGCCATCTGTACGTTGTTGCTTTCGCTGACAATCTTCTCTCCAGACTGGTGCTTGCGTAGGACGACAAAATATAGTTCATTTGATGAAAACAAATTAAGTCTCCTGGTATGCTATTGGTTGATTTTAAATACAAATATTGTGATATGTTGATGTGGACATAAACCAAAGGCAATGCCTAATGTGAATGTCATCACAGTAAAGAGGAGGAGATGATATTCTTTTTCGTGTATTTCCAATTTATTCATTACCATATTTAGCACTGCATTACTCAGTAAGATTAAAAAGCGACGACCGTAACGCGCTCCAGTTGTGTGGAGGTTTAACACAATGTACTTCATTGTTCTATTATCTCCATTGCGCGTTGCTCTAAACTATTAATCACGAAACAGCCGGTAGGTGTACACCGCCTGTCACTTTGCGACGCACAACAGGTGGATGTACACAACAGGTGGATGTACACAAGCGAAGACGTATAGACTAAGGATAATACAAGAAACGAAAGAGAGCGATTAGACGAAGTGGACTTATCTATTCACTGGTGTAGGGTCTCATGTAACCGACCCTCGGCGTCTGATACATTACGGCCAAGGCAACGTCGACCGATGGGTAGTTTTGATCAGCTGCCAACAAGTTGCCCATCTGCAAATTGGTGAACCATTTGTTGTATCCAATGTTGATGAAGACCCATCGACCGTAGGTTCCGAACAACTCACCGTAGCCTCGTGAAACCTTAATCTCTCTTAACCGTGATGGATTCCCCCAAATTATAGATATTCCAATGAAACTTCTTTGATAGGCATTTCGCTTGAATTTGGAATAAAAACGATACATTTCTTATGTATGAATCAATAGGTGTGGGTAGTATGAACGCGAAATGTGTCCGAAGAAATGTTCATTCTATCTAAACTAATGAAAAATAACACCTTTTGTAAAATTGGGTTATGCATACGAAATGCTTTGGTTTTGATTAACAACGTTGATTGCTAACACAATGTAGAAATATAAATCTAGCCTTGGCACGTACCAACTCTGTGACGGCAGAAGTTCTTGCTGGAGAGAAATGCCGAATGTCCCTTCTTCGTGCCTTTGCTTCTACTGAAGACGTCTGGCAGGGGCAGCTCGTTTTATACAACCACGAAGTCACGCTTCAGAGGAGCTGTTTTTGTTTGGCGAGATTGACCTTGTGCACATATAATGTGTAGTGACCCTTCCAACACGTTCGTGGCAATATTATGAACAGACCCTTTACATCGAGGGCGCCGATTACCATGCAAATACCAGCACATTCGTGAGATGTTTCAGCGAATACGACACGTCTATATCAAGTTGTTGTGACATTTTTTGAAAGGCGTCTGTCTGTTTATACAACGTGCCACATTTATCAAGTTCACCGTGACACGACATGAAAGGAGCATGTCTATGTATACAGCCTGTTGTCCTTAATACCGATAATCACGCTACTTGAAATATGTTAATTCGCACGATGTGTCTTAAAATAGTTAACGTCCATGGTAGCTGTGACAATGCACTAATACTATATCAATCCTCTCGTTGTTCGCAGAAAGACTGCGTGTTTCACAGGACCGAGTTATGTGTATTCGCGTACTATTTATATCATTGCAACTGTAGCAGGTGCCAACTGGGTTTCTACGTAACCACCATATAGTCCAGCAAATAAAACTTATTGTGCGTTTCATGGTAAAAACAAGACAATTTCCACTGAATATAATTTCCTGGAAGTCACGCGTAGTAACATTAGCAGCCATATTGGATGTTGTGATATGTGGAATCTGTTTTATCTGATGTTTTCACCTTCCGACATATAGACTGGGTTAACAATATTGAACTAATATTATGTGTAAATGCCAAGTCTTACAATGTTTTCAATAATATAGTCACACATTATTTTAAATTGCAACCACAGAGTTTGAATATTACATGAAGAAGCATTGTTTATAAAGCACTAAATACAATACAATAAAATAGCTGTTATATTAATAGCTGTTTAATGTGTGTATATGTGTGTGTGTGTGTGTGTGTGTGTGTGTGTGTGTGTGTGTGTGTGTGTGTGTGCGTGCGTGCGTGCGTGCGTGCGTGCGTGCGTGCGTGCGTGCGTGCGTGCGTGCGTGCGTGCGTGCGTGCGTGCGTGCGTGCGTGCGTGTGTGTGTGTGTTATGTAAATAGCTCTAATAAAATAGCTGTTATATTATGCATTGTCATATAATGAACATGTTTGGCGTTATTATAGTTGTCACTTTTGTTGTGGGTTTGCATTAATACTTGCACCTACACTAAGTGACTGTAAGGACACTAGTGCTGTCACGGTTCGGGGATTTGTCCGAAACCGCGGTTCCCAATAGGTACCGCGGGTCCCAATAGGTACCGCGGGTCCCAATAGGTGCCGCTGGTCCCAATAGGTACCACGGGTTTCGGTTCTACACCCTTCCAGACATGAAACCCCCACAGCACTTGTTATCAGTAATATAGTCACACATTCATGGAATTCTAAACTCAACTCCATTGTCCACTTGCGTGTGTTGACACTAGTGAGATGTATTACTTATATAATATTGATTAAATATATAATATACAGACTGCCTAGATTATTACAGCTATGTCGAGACACTGGTCCAACCTTTGCACGGACGGTACAAAATTCCCGTAGCAGTATTTAGGGAGAAACTCTAGTGATTACAATGTTATCATTGGAGGTGGGTGGCACATCGATTCCGGAGGACCGATGAAATCTGTTTACTGTCTGGAGTGATTTGTGGCTTTACGCGCAAGTTACGTTTTTGTTTATATTACGTCATACTGTGAAATGTTTTCATTCTTTCTTCCAAATACTATACCAATAGTCCATGGGCCAGATAGGGGAAACCATCCCCCTAGGAAATTTACTCCACCATGTTTTTTAAGAAGCCTATAACATACACATTTGAAATTCAGTTGTTTCCCATCTGGGAATTACTGCAACTCTGTATGTTTTGGTGGTTTAATATAACCAGTGTCAATAGCAAAGCTTGAAAGTAAAGACGGGGGTAGGGACAGATAGTAGTTCATTTTATCAACATATATATGTTGATCATAGCAAATGAGGTATAATTGGAAAGGTATTTGAACACTCTTTCCAAAAGTGGTACAGTTAACATATAATTGTGCAAGAATTACGTCACTATGACATCA
The DNA here is from genome assembly GCA_963662155.1 of Lamellibrachia columna. Taxonomy (NCBI): domain Eukaryota; kingdom Metazoa; phylum Annelida; class Polychaeta; order Sabellida; family Siboglinidae; genus Lamellibrachia; species Lamellibrachia columna. The sequence goes on from OY759262.1 coordinate 7,162,977, forward strand.
TACCTGAACAATGTTATATAAATTACTCAACATTTTAGTCCATATGCCAGACAGAGAAAAACCAAACAACGGAGTAGGGAACTTACGCCACAATGTTTTTAGGAAATTATAGCATACACGTGTGAAATCAAGTTGTTTGTCACCTGGGAATTGCTGCTATCTTGTATGTTTAATGGTTTGATACAACCAGTGTTGTTAGCAAAGTTTGACAGTATGGACAGGGGTAGGGATAGATAGTAGTCCGTGTTATTAACACATATCTGCTGACCATAGCATATGAGGTATCAATGGAAAGCTATTTGAACACACTTATCAGTGTTGTTACACTTAGCATGTGATTATGCACGAATGACGTCATTATGACATCATACTGAACTATGTTATATACATTACTTGACATTTTGTTTCAGGCTTGATGTACTCAACGTATTGTGACCATGTTGTTGTTTTACTTGTAATCAAGGCTCGCTGTAACTGTTAATATGTATGCATACACATAATTATGGGAACATGGCAAAGTAATTTCGGATGCGGCGACAAATCCCAATTACAACTTGTATTGATTAGCAATTTACATAATATAGCTTCCTTCGAGCTACGAAATAGAACAACTTCGGTCCTTCGCTGTTCAGGACCACCACAACTAAGGCGAGAAAGATCTTCAGACACTGACAAATCCATCTGAAGTTGAGGTCAAGGAAGACCTGTTTTGCATTTCTTCTGGCGCACAAACTCTTCATTTTCATGCAAAGCAGCATTCAACTTCTTTATCCAGAAGAGGCTTGTTGCCAAAATTCAAATTCTATGTAAAAAATGTGAGACTTGTCAGTGAGATGATGACAACGGTAAGTAAGAAGTTTCAGAATGTTTGATGGTCCCGTTTTCTTATAATTGTGCAAAACGTTGACATGGTCACCAATTGGAAACGTAACAGTAGGCTGAACCCTTTTGATTCAAGTAGGTCTCACGTGGATAGGCCATGTTGTTCATATGGATGACATCAGATATGGCTAACAACAGACTTCCTAGACAAATGATGTGCTCCCAACTGTTGAAAGGTACCAGAAGCAGAGGTATGCCCAAACTTAGATTCAAAGATTTAACAAGATTGCCATCTCGAACAACAAGTTCCAGATGGCAAGTGGACAAGGAAGCCATTGGCTTATCGAGAGTCCAACAATTTTCTCATCTATGTGTAGCCCGCCCTTATCAGATATCTGTCAATTCTATTTTTAAACATATTCACACTACTAGCATTAACACAATCATTTGGCAGTTTGTTCCATTCATTTATCACCCTCTGTGAGAAAGAGTACTTTCTCATGTCCAACCTACACTGCTCCTTAACTAATGCTGCTTTGTGTCCTCTGGTTCTACTGCCTTCATTAAGTTTGAAGAACATATTCCTATCAACATCCTCATAACCGTTCACTATTTTAAACACTTCTATTTGGTCTCCTCTTAGTCTCCTGGTCTCTAATGTTGTCAAACCACATTGTAATAAGCGACTTTCGTAACTAAGGTCTCTTAATCCTGGAATCATCTTAGTTGCTCTTCGTTGTATTCTTTCTAGCTTATCTATGTCTTTTTTACGATATGGCCTCCATGCTTGAATACAATATTCCAAATGTGGTCTAACTATTGCTTTGTACAGTGGTACAATTAGATGTTTCTCCTTATACGTGATAGTTCTCCTAATTAGCCCAAGAATTTGATTTCCTTTCGAAGCAGCAATCCCACATTGCTCTGAAACTTTCATGTCAGCATTAAATGTTACTCCTAAATCCTTTTCTTGTGTGGTTCTACCTGGTACAGCATCCCCCATTACATTCCTCGTCCATATTTCCATGTCCAATGTGTATACATTTACACTTCCCAAAATTGAATAACATTTGCCATTTTTCTGACCATTTAACTGATTTTTCTAGATCATCCTGTAAACTTTGTTTATGTGTATCATTAGTAACCTTTCTGAATACTTTTGTGTCATCTGCAAATTTGAGTACTTTGCTAGATATGTCATCCTCCAAATCATTTATATATATTAAAAACAGTATAGGGCCTAATACTGATCCCTGTGGTACCCCACTCAAAACAGACTTCCAGTTTGAAATCTTACCATCTACTATTACTCTCTGTCTTCTATGTGTAAGCAACTCTTCTATCCAGTTGATTACATCATTGCCTATACCATGGGCTTTTAGTTTAAGTAACAATCTTTGATGTGGCACTTTATCGAAAGATGTAGCATAGCGAAATGTTAAGAACAAACTATAGACACCAAACCGTGGAACTCACTTGCCCAACATAGACCGACCTGTAGAGGACTTCTGCAATCCGTGGCCAACACTCATTGTCGCAATCGCGACTGACAGCGAGATATGTCGGTGACGTAATATGGACGCCAGCTGCCGACTGAAGTTGGTGAAGTCAAGCATGACCAAAAACGGGCATGCAGTTTAGATATTTTTTCCAAAGAATTATGTCGGTATTTGTGCAGTTTCCTCTCTGGTTTTCTTCTTATGTCGGCTCAAACATTCTTGTTATTGTGTTTCATAGCACGAGTATGAATTCCGTGGTTTGGTAGATGCTTGCTAGCATTGACGACTCAATAGAACATCCGGGTACGAGTCCCTAAGTTTTAGTAGGTGTTAGGTTATATAAACGTCAATGACTCAATGAGTTATGGTCAATTCAACACTACGCCAAATTTAAACTTATGTAGGAGTTAGTCTCCAGAAACAGTGATATTTGAATAGATTTTTCGTCTATTAATCGTCATGTCCATTATGTTTTAATACACAGTAACCTGTCTAATGAATATACTGTTCATGCATCGATGACCTACTTTATATATAAGTTATTGGTTATTGTCCATTAGTACAAATAGTGTACTAATTACTGACATTCTTTTGATCGCATAGCCTGCCCAATACGCCGAATAGCTACGTCAGCCAGTTACGACTAATACCTTATTCCAAGTAACGTTTGATCTATATAGAGAACCTGTACTTAAGTGCTCGGTTCGAAACAGCGATAAATTATACTGCCAGATAAGCTTGCCACACGCCGCTCGTTCGTAGTAGAAGGCTATTTGTCATAGGTGTAAACAATTAGACCCGTACACCTGTGTGGCTCGGATTAATAATACGGCGGAATGATTTGCGAGATTTTGGTGGTTGCAATAAAGCGATTTGGACGTCATTGTATACACAGACATTGTATTGTAACTAATAAACTCACGACCATATCAATTCCGTAGTAACATCCCTGCAGTTAGTTCAGAAACATTTGAAGCACATTCGAATATTTCGGATTATCCTTCATGTTCTAAAGTCGTCTACTTTACACTTACAAGCATCTTCTATCTGGCGCATTTTCATTTACATCCGATACTACCATTGAAACCCCAGACACCAGTTGTTTTAAGTAAGGGACGACATTGCCCTGTTGCTTATTAGCTGCCGACACACAGGTACTTAAAAGTTTTATTTTCCTTATACATTTCTCGCAATTATAACATCGCAAAATAAGCCTGATGATAAAACATATACTTTCCATATTTCCCCTTGTGTGAATAATAAATATGTGCTTTAAGTACATATAGACTAGTAGACATGTACTTAAAGCACATGCTTAGTAGACCAGTAGACATCGAGTGTTGCATAAGCGCACGAAACATTCATTGTAGCTCACATGTGTGGCTTTCAATATTAAGCAAGAACATTAACACAAATCGGGACGGTTTTAAAAAGCAATTTAAACGAAACTGTAATTATTACAAAAGCAACATTCCATCTGCAAAAAACCTTCTTCCATGCAAGAAGTATCGTAAAAAAACATGTTCGTACAAAACAGTCGCAAACGTATATCGTGCAACAAAAGTGAAACGTTATTAAAGCCCTACAAACACAACCAGCATCTACTGTATGCGCCAGTAATCTATGCAAACATCTTGAACGAGAGCAGTGAATAGCAGACACAGTTCCATTTAACATGAGAGCAGTGAATAGCAGACACAGTTCCATTTAACATGAGAGCAGTGAATAGCAGACACAGTTCCATTTAACATTTTAGGCCTGAAGTCAGCTCATCCAGACTATGCACAACTGTCCCGTAATTAGTCGACGCAGTGGAGCAGAAAATAAACCGAATATGCCAACATTTGTAGAGCAAATTGTGGCTACTTATAGCCTAAGCAACGTGTCTTATGATTAATAGATACACTTCTTTACATTCAACTTATGCAAGTTGCTCTAGAGTGTCTACTAACAAGATCAGCGGCGCTGGGTACAGAACCGATACTAAAACAACAATGATGCGTGTGGCTGTAGCTGTTGATGAACCACGTTATGATAAATAAAGATAAGGATAAACTCAATGAAAAAGCATTACTACATAAACGCCTAGCATACATCGAAGACTTTGAGTTACGAAAAGCACAAAGAGGAATCCCTAAAGAGGAAACGCAATGTCGTGCACAGTTCATTTGAACACAAGGATGCTAGCAATTTACCAAGCTGGATAAGAATTTACAAAAGTTCTGCACTAAAAGTAATCGAAAACTAACACACTGTAGCACATTTTTCATCGACCATTGGTGGCCGTTTTCTGCACCTATATACAAATAATTAGTATAGCTGCCAAACGCCCATCGTCAGTACCCACAGCACGCTAAAATGATCAACCTATCTACTATACGCCGACACATTAAAAAAAAATAACGGAAATACTGCAGAACACATCTCAGATTAATAGCAAACACGACAGCAAATTGATGCAGTAGAGCAATTTAGAAGAGGCATGATCATTTCTGCAAAACAGGTATGTGAATTTTGCTGTTTCAAAAGTTGTCTTCTAAATTAACCTAAATCTCAACGAAGAAAATGTTAAAAAAGAAGATTTCTCTTTTGGCTTAGTGGAGTATTATCGAGCTTGTCTTTGGCTGTAATGTATAATTAACGGTAATAGTCCTACCCCCAATAAATATCACAGGATTTACGCACATAATACTAAATACACCAGATATGGTATCTTAAGTAGCGCCACCTAGCGAATAGTGCTGTAACTGCACTAGCCAAGGCCATAATTATTAGGCTTGTACAAAAATGTAGGCACGCCATTAAACAAATTATGCGACACAAATAAGCTGTGACGAGAAACACATAGGAACAGGGAAACACCTCTTCCCTAAGTATCCATGCATTGCAGATTTACAGAAACTTGCATTCAATACTTCAGCAACAATGACCCCATTAGCCAACAATGACCTCATTACAGTGTAGCAATTAAATAGACAAAGGATTAGTATAATAACCACAGTAACTATTGCCACAAGTGCTCATGAGAGTGGCATTAGCATTCTCTACCAGCCACTGCTTTGTTTTCTGTGCAACAATTGTGACCATTCTTTTCACTATGGACATCTTTTTCCTGGGTGTCTTGTGTGGTCTTTGTTTCAGTCACACCCACTCCACTGCCATCTCCACATTTCTTCACTTCACTGCTCAACACATCTAAACCTTTTGCTTCACCAGTTTCACTTTCATTTTCTAACATTGCCACCTGTGGCTGAGCTTCACCTGTGGCACATCCGGCAGTGGCATCCTCAGTGCGCTTGTCCAAGTCATCCTTGGCAGCATTGGTTACGGCCTCACCAGAACTTACATCCCTTTCACTTTCTACTGATGCTACTGAGCTATCTGTTTGAGCTTCACCAGTAGAGCATTTTGCACCAACGTTCTCAGTGCATTTGCACATGGCACTACATGAATTCACATCTGGAGCAACGGTACCATTTGAAGTAGCTCCATACACATTCCCTGCTGCTGCTAGGCCACTCTCTTGCACCGGTTTCCCTAGTTTTTCGTCCGCTTCCCTCTGTCTGAAGACTTCTGTCACAATCTCCTTCTGCTCCCGGGCGAAGTTCATGGTTGACTGGAGCAGGCGTTTCTCACACAGTCTCAACAACACACACAATCGCCCACACTCTGTGAGCTCTTCTGAAGGACGGAGCTTCTCTGTACCATTCTACAAGACAACAAGACAATGTAAATGCGAGAGAGCAGAAAGGACTAACATGCACAGTGGGCGTCGAAACTGGAATGTATATACCAATGTATGATAGTGGAACAGCTGCAAAATACTGACTTTTAACTATCAGTGGTCCGGTTTTTATCACTGCCCGATTTCTATTAGGAAACCAGACCTTAGTACAGTGATGGGGCTAAATTATTACGCTGACAGTGTAGATTATTTACATGACGCATCACCTGCATACTGCAGTGACATTACTCAAATGTTGTAAAATTTACTATTCAAGAAGATAAACCCAAACATTTACACACAAACTGACACAATCTTCCTGGAGCTTTGCAAGAATTCAACGACTTATGTGGTTGATTTGTGGTTGAAAAACTTAACTGGAAACGTTCTTCAAATAAAATGCCTTGTTCCATGATATGCTGTGTCCAGATTATAGAGTTGTTAGACCCAAACTTAGCTTTACGCTTTCCTAGTTATACAAACGACAACTAGCACTGTTGAAAAATAAACTTAGGAAAACAAAATAGTAGGTGTTACCTCCACAGTAATGTACTTTATGAATGCCGCAGTTTCATAGAGTTTTAACAAGAGTTGCATCCGTGTCTCAAGAAAGTTCCACGCCTTCAGTTCCGTCTCCAAGTCAATGAAGCTCTCAAAGTCTCTCAGCTTTGTCACCAGTTCCTGGGCGTTCTCACCTGTCAACCGCTCACCCAATCTCACTGGAAAGACAAGCTGTCATTTCACTCGCTGTACCACACTCAATCTTACCCATTCAGTGATATTTCTGCATACGACAGAGCTACTGATGCAATAAAATGCCAGTGTCTTGTCATTTGTCAACATCTGCTGATAACAAATGGGAAACATTCTCCTCCATTTAACAATTTTATGAATAACATCAGCCATAACCATCTTAAACAGTTCGTTGCTAGCAATCATTTAAGTTTAACATTTCAGTTTAACATTTATTCTGCAAAAAAATAATCTACATTACAAATAAGGCATGGCAAGGTTAGTGGATTTTCTTAACTAAATAAAATATGGCACTATTTAAATGGCGATATTGAATATTTAGGTGTGAAACCCAACAAACACATAACGTTTGCAGAATGTTTCCACGACATCCTCAGAACATTACAATGTTTTGAGGTCGATATGGGGCAGTCCTGCGAATGTATGTTTGCTGAGATAATAACCAGGCAAGCAATATTGTAACAAGGGTATTACCCTGGTCCATTGAGAAGATGCGGAGGTAGGAGAGGAGCTCCGAGTCGACTGGGACGGGGCCGGTGTGAAGACTGAAGAGTCGGGACCTGTCGGTGGACACAAACTTGGAACTGTAGGGGCCAGGGGGTGCAGGAGTCTGCCACTGGCACATGGGTGTCGTAATAATACATTCAAACAACATTGTTCTTTTACCTTACTAATTATCATATTTTATTCTTGCTGAAGTTCCTTTTAATTTAACTTATTGATAGCATATTAGGTAAAAAATATTTGGATTTAGCTACATTGAGTAAGGTTTTACTTTACTTACTATTTTTTATTAAAATATATTAAATTAGTTTTTAACAGTTTTCTGTATATTGTTTTCTATATATTGTTTTATTGTAGGTAAAGCGCATTGACCTTTATATCAAACTGTACTATAAAATTTTTATTTATTATCATTATTACAATTATACCATATAATATACTTTATTTGATATCACACCAGATCAAAAACTTTTCATGGCGCTCCAGTGACTTCACAGCATATATTACAAATTAATAACATGGTCTAGAATTGCTGAATAATGAAAACATTAAAATACTAATAATACTATTCTAAAATAAAAATAGCATAGTATATTAATATAATCAAATTAAGTTTTAAAATACAGCTAAACTAATGTGAATAAGATTACAGAAAATATGTATAGTAAAAACAATCAAAATGAATACAGTAACTACTAAGTTTGTCTAGGTTAAAAATAACAATTAATTATATTAGTATTGTTTACACATGTTCACACACTTAACTTTGCTCAATATAAAAAATATGGTCAATGAGTAAATCCTACTACCCTAGGTATTCCACCTTTGATTCACGTTGTATTATTTTGTGCACATCCAAGGTCAAGCCAACAACTTCATAGATAACTAGGACAGTTCAGCATGTTCACAACACTGCATTCAATGTTGAACATCTGAAATGAAGTAGTATTTACCTTCATACATAGGTTGTAAGTTAAATATGTTTCCTGGTAATTTAATGTTTGTGTAGTTAATGTGTACATACGACATCATGGACATCCTTGCCAGTAGCTCTGCTTTCATGCTGTACAGAGGGTCATCTTTACTGATACCTAGCAGAGGAACACAAAACAAACACACTAAAGTCAATGCACATATCACAATCGCACAGCGTAACATTTCATTTATATATTAATACAGGGTGAACGTTTACCTTTGATGTCATTTTTTGGCTGCTAGCTTGATACTTCTTGTGAAAATTATGTAGATCAATTTTTTAGGTTATTTTACCACAAGTGCGAGATAATTGGATCCAATGTAATGCCGCATCAGATGTAAGACATGTCTGAGAATGTCATGCCTTGAAAGTGCACCACACCTAGTTGCAGGGTCATGCGGTCACACAAGTTGTCAGGATACACAAAGCCACTGTGATTGAGTAGTTCCGAGTTACACCGCGGTCCATAGAAGATGAATACCTGCAGGACAAGGTCAGGTATAAGTCAAGGTCAGATATCAAAAAGCATGGGTCAGAGGTCAAGGCACAGGTCAAGTCTACCTGGTACAAAATATGTCCGTACAGTGAATTATTCATGACATAAAGTGCAACACATTGATGGAAATTAATAACACACACCCTACTGATTACATGTCTTACTAGAACATATCTAATTAGTGCAGAACAGTTGCAGGTCCTTCCCCCAGTTAATTCACTTGTCTTGTTTAAGAATCATTTCATGTAAATCTATCCAGTATCCAATACGACATGCTAGCTCACTTGTGCAAATGTGTCATTTTGTTTCTATGGAATAAATTATTTTTTACAGAATCCAGTAAAAATTCTACAAAAATATTCACACTACCTGGTTGCCTCGTGTGAAGTCTCGTACACTGTAACATTCACTGCTGTCCCTCTCCAGGTTGAAGTCGGTTGTGATCTGATGACCATAAACTTATGTCCAATAAATGCAAGTCAACAGTAGGAACACATATGGGTGACAATGTCAACATTGTCAGTGCCCCCCCCTCATCTCGATTCACGACGAGGGGGGATACCGACTCAGTCATGTATGTCAACTGGCAAGCAGAAGAACTAGTCATCCGAGAATTTCAATAGTTGTGAATAGAAGACAATTTTGTACTTCATTATTCTCTGCCAACTTGATGAATGTTTTCACAAATAAGATTTACAATTCTGAGATGAAACTGTGGACCGTGCTTCAATCAAACTACTGGAAGCAAGGCTTTGTTGGGGTGTGTACCATATATAGTAAGATAGAAATTCTGTCAGATTTCAGCAAAAGGTCAGGGTGCCTAATATCCTTGGGGATGCGTCATACAAAATAATTACAGTATAACTTATCACTGCATTTTGGCACAGCATTCCGTGATGGAGGAAATAACCACAGTACAAGGGCAATGACTTACCATTCCTATCCGGCCATTGCAGTGGTTACACATGTCCCAGTAGGGGATGAGAGCCATGTCGGTCTGCTCCCCCGACACACTCGGGATCTGATTCTGCCGAGTCATCACTGTCGCCACTGCCCACCTGACAACATGACCATGTGGGGGTGAGGACCAAGCCTGCATACAATTAATGTCACACAACACAAACTCATGAGCATAACTCAAAATACTGGTAGTTCCACTTCTTCCGTTACTATCGCAGGCAACTCTGACAAACAGTTGAGCTGTCAATTTAAATAACATTCATTTCAGTCATACGGTTATACAGAAGTGAAGGAATAGTCCCCAGTGAACATCAATTAAACGTACCGGTAATCATCATAGCAGAAGTTCTTTATAGGAAGCTTTGTCTTAGCATCTGTAAACCCCTGAAACAGAAAAACAATTTCAGAGTTAAACGATATCTGTAATTTAAAAAAAATAAAATTTGGTCACTTCTTTATTCACTTGCTTGAACAGATTGCTGCTGATTCATCCTGTATTTAAAAAAAAAATTTTTTTTAAAGATAAGTTCTTACATAGCGTGTTACCCTATACTTGGGATAACTCATTCCAAGATATTATTATTCAACTTCTCTGGCTAACAGTCATCCGGGTAGCAATTACTGCGCACAAGTTATTTGTTCACACAAGTAATATAAGTTCACCACTGGTTATACCCAAGTATGAATTCACACGGCCAAGTGAACTGCGGCGATGTGGAGTAAACAGAACTGCTGCAGCTATTTTAGCCATTGTCTGTGCTTACGTACCCCACATTAAATCATTTGATTAAATTTCACTAGTTCCACAATCATATCCCTGACATTTCCTTGTTCACAACTTGCTGTGAATACCAACCTGAAATAGTTTGAAGAAATAGGCGTACTGTCGAGCTATGTTGCGGAACTGGTTAAGTATGGTACCTGAAACAGGTAAACACAAACCAGCTAGCCAACTTATTTAACAATTTGATTTAATCACAAGAGGGTGTTGGTGTCGAAAGAATGAAAAGGTTTTCCCTCCTGATTTTACAGAAAGCAGATTTTATTTTCATTTGCGAGTTGAATAATTTTGCTCTAAATTCGGGAGATGCTGCGTCAAACTGGGAGACTTGGAACCTGTGTTAACATAGTAATATTACTATAGATGAATAATATTATGAACAGGGATGCACAAAAGTCACCATCAGAGTGAGGAACTGTCAGATTTAAGGTGGCAATGCAATTGTGAAAACATGTCTTGGTGTTATTTTTGCGGAAGGTAGGTATAACTTTAGATGATTTTTAAGTGATGAAGAGTTTGTTCCAGATTGTGAGCATAACTAGACAAAGAGTGCTATCCCAGGTTAAGCTTAGCCTTAGGAACAAAACATTGCTGTGAAATAGATCATCCGAGCTGCATGGGGACATTTTTGACATAAGTGACTAGCCAAATAGGGTGTTTGTGGTGTACAATATGTAATAGTGGACAGGTTAAATATGATATGGTGACTATGACATTATGACAGCACTCACTACAGGCGGGTGATCCTCGCAGGAGCTGCAGCTCATCAACAGTGTAGTAGAGAGGAGTTGTGTAGCGATCAGGCAGAATCTCTGGCATTTGTAAAGGTCCCAACAATAACTAATTATAGAACATGCCAGAGAACTGGTTTTCTCACTCCAAGTCAATCAGCATTTAACAGACAGAATGTAATAGTCAGTAGTCCATCCACTCTGGCCTGATGTTACTGATGAATTTAAAAGTTTTAGCAGTGATATTTTAGCAAAGTACAAAAAATCGTGCTGTTAAATTAGTACGGTGACGGCAACTAGCATAAGACATAACTGTATTAAGGATACTGATGTACGGTGCCCAGAACGAGTGTGGATCACATTTCTCACAGAGCAGATGAAGTGCCAATACTACATTGGGCATTGCCTGCAGAATGCGATCCTCCTTCACGACTGACCCTAGAACACACAACACCATGAAGATTAATCAGATCCAGTGGCATGCTAATTTTATTCCCCTGTATGTGCATATTTTGCATCCAGCCATCAAAAAAGCTATGTTTGGTTTGATTTGTATACAACTTAGCTCCATTTGTCACAAAATTAGTCTGGAACAAGACAAGCAAAAGATTGAATTGAGGAGGAACCTTTAGGAAACCTTGCAACATGAGGCATTGTTATTGCTTTGGTTTATTTGACTGACCATCTGACCTAGCTTCTGTATAAATTAAACGATAACTGGAGAATATAGAGCTGTTATTTTTTGCTGTAGCGTAGAGTCTGGCAGAAGACAGTGATCGACTCACCCAGCACGGATGCATTTGCTGTTCCTGTTGTAATCATGGCCTTTCTTGGTATCGACAGGAACAGCTCTGACATCTGCAACAAAAACCACTTCTGTTGTCTGCATACATTGACATAGAAACAAAGTTCATAAGTTTAGAACAAAATAAGATGACTCTCTTTCAGGGGGATTCCTGGACTGCCCTGTGCACCAGGGTTGGGTCAAGTAGTGTAAAGCGTTTTGAGCAGTCCTATGGACCGGATACTGTGCTATATAAGAACGTACCTTTACCTTTACCTTTAAGTACAATTGCCAATTACACAGCAATTATTCAATTACACTTCAAAACAGATTTATAACATTTACAGTGCTTCAAAAAAGCAATTAAAATGCTTCATTAAGGGTCAATTGCAATAGTTCATGGAACAACTTCAGTGTTTTATAAAAGATGATTAAATGTACTAATATTGCACACTTTTAGAATGGACTCTACATTAAATCGTAGAAGGCACTTGTCCTGTAGGACAAGTAGCGAGTCATGTTTACTTGTTCCACCAAAACTATACTTGTCCCCCCCCTGAAAACTACAAACGCAGTGAATTGCTATGGCATGATATAAAACCCACCTGGATCTATGTAACATCCAGGATGATGCTTCTAACAAATATGTCTTAGTGCATTTTCTGAGTGTAGAAGTAAAAATGTCAATAATTCTAAGAAACAAGATAGCATTTGCCAAGTTTCATTGTGTTAAAAAGTAATTCTGCAAATTCTGACCGAAAGGAAATAACTGAATTACAATGAACACTTAGACACAGTTTTTTCACAAATAACAACAGTGCATATTTAGCAAGACCTGTAATATTCTGCATGGAACAAACACTGCTGGCATTGCTTGCAGTCCAGTATGCAAATGGTAACAACATGCAACAAAATAAACGACTGTAAAAATTATTGCATTATTAAAACAGAATAAATCAATTGTTAATTAATGTGCTTTTCATTATGACCTACGTATACTGTGAATGCAACTAGACTGAAACATTACAAAAATGAACTCATACATGCGAGTGTAGGGCTTAGGGTTGCTGCTGTAGCTATCAGCATACATGTGGTGATATGATTGTACTACGTTGCGTTAATATGTATAACGTAACTTGTGCTGTTGTGCCAAAGCCAAGTGGCGTTAAGCTATTACGCTGGCATTGGTTGATTGCGATCTGTTTCTGACATTAATAATGTTAAACATTCAAAACATAAAACGGGCATATATGTCAGAAGTGTGGTTATGTAAGGGAACATTTAAATAAGGAACAGTGATAACGTGTTCTTGTTTTCAATGGAACAGCATTGCTGTCTGAGTTAGTAAGTTAGTTTCTAAAATACTACATCTGCCACCTGGTGATTACTTTGGTAGTAGTCGTATGGCAGAAAGAAAGCGGTAATACGTGACATTGAAAAAAATAATAGATTCCATCAAACGTTATTTATTTTGGGTGTCAACAAGTCAAAACCTTTCAGTCTTTTTATTAAAATTAATAGTACGCTTTATATTGCAACGGCATGAACTTGTCCGGTGGGACAAGTGTCCAAGATTATGTACTTGTCCTACACTGGCAGCTACTTGTCAACCCTGTATAATTATGTGTGAAGATAAATTTCAAAGGGCATCAAGGAATTATTTAAATACTAAAATGTGTTACCTTTATTGATTTAAAACTACATTTTAATTAATGCAGCCTTCTATAGTTGTGCAATGCTTCACTGAATAACCAAAACAACTGCTGTTTCTCCTACCTTTATGTCTCTGTTGGCTTTCAGCCCAAAACCACCTTCTTCAAACTTTTCAATGGACACTGCCTCTGTATCGATTCCATGCTCTTTTGCCCAGTCGGTGAAGCCTGCCATGTTTGCTGCTCTGTCGTTGTGGGGAAGCACATAGCCTGGGTCGAACACCAAACACTGGTTATGGCATGAAGAAACAATGATATTCTATGTCAATGCATTAAGGTGGCCATGGAACGTCAATGTTGTTTCTACCACATGCAAACGCAACGAAATGCAATGGTGATGGTTTTATTAAAACTAAGGGATATGATTGCAAACATAACTAAGTACTTTGTAATGAAGTTGGAACCAATTTATTTCATGTTGCAGTTGGAACTACTTTTGTGTAACTTTGGAACAACGTTGTGATGCAGATGGCCTCACTTTTCATTGAAGTTGGAACAGCACGTATCACGGTGCATGAGAGTCATACTAGCAACTGGTCGTTTACATAAATTCCCATGAAGATACCTTGTTGTTTTGCTCGAAGTTTCTCCACAATAGTGTGGACTTCAAGAAAATCTTCCCACTCCTTGTTGCGACTCCCAAACGGATAACTGCACCCTGAAAACAACAACATTTTATATGATTTATCACACTCCGCTCACACAGATCAATAGCAATATAAGACAACTGCCAAAAATAATGGTAGTGTTTCTACATTCAGAAAATAAACTGTCAATGAGTGAAGATGTTCATGAAGATGTTCATGAAGATGGCAACACGGTAGTCATTCTACGCAGACGTAAAATGATGATCTCCTGAAGGGCCACACAGGGCGCGTCCACGGGGGGCACACACCAGAGTGATACGTCTGCGTAGAATGACTACCGTGTCACCATCTAGTGGTAGTCATCTGAAGAAGATTGCTGATAGCAATCGAAAAAACGTCACGAGAAGAAAAAAGTAAACTGACTGTGAAATATGTAAAAGTATTACTGATATAAAATGTCAATATTAGCAAATAATTATCAAATGTGTTGAATGGGTTAACAGTCCAAAAAAATATGTATTTAATTTTATATGTATTATTTATTCAATATAATAAATAATATGTGTTATTTATAGTGCATAATTCTTTGGGACTGTTTTCAGGCATATCACAGAATCTAAACATTTCTAGTAACAAATTAACAACGGCTTCAATGTCCTTGCACAGAAGCGACAAGAGGCAGTTGAACAGAATAGTAATGTCGCTGTCTCAGAGTCAGACTCACTCTCCAGGAGAACTCCAACAAGTTCCAGAGTGTCTCTCCTCACGGATCTCGGCATGCTTCCTTCAACATCCCCAACTGCCAACTTCCCTTTCCTGTTCCTCTTTCCCATCTTTAATGTGTGTTCTCTACAAGCAGCCGTTCAGGTCAGCATAAACCTGTAGGTAAAATATTGTTGATGTTAGTCTCGGATTCAGTGGCAGTTAGATTTACAATCTAGTGGCAATTTTTTATAACATAGTTACTTCTAAGTGCATTCCATCACCTTGGTGACCATGCGACTGTTCTAGCCCCCAAGTAGAATTGTTAATGGTATTATTTTATTAGTTACCAGTAGATGCAAAGTTAAGTATTTGACTTGGTAACAACACAGGATACAACAGAAGGAAATCCAAATGAATAATGGTAGATAGAGAGCGCAGGTTTAAGTATGTTAGGCTAAGCAATGTAAGCATGGTTAAAAAGATAAGTAGGCCCTATTTAGTCTTTATGTTGATGATGTTGAAATGTTTCCTGCTGACATAATGCTAACAAGGAGTTAATTCCAAAGAGTTGGTGCAGCCAAAGAAAGCAACTTTGTTTAACAAGATTGATATCCAAGGCAAAGACCCAGATGCTGAGATGGCAAGTGGACAAGGAAGCCATTTGCATTGCCATTGGCTCATCGAGTCCAACAAATTTATCTAGGTGTACTCCGCCCATTCATGTATATATATATATATATATATGATGGTAATATAACGACGGTTGCACACGACTATTTTCATTCGCATATATGCCATGTCATGTTAGAATAACATATCGTCACGCCCCCACGAATGGCTAATGTACTAGTAATGGCAGTAACTTGAGTAAGCCCCACTTCGGGTAGGCCGGACTTTAATTTTGGGATCTTGAAAGCTTTTGGGAGCAGTCTATTGTGAGTAATCATGCTTGTTTTTCTTGCATATGCCAAATCGACAAGCCAGCAGGAGATTAATAAACATGGACACACGTATAAAGCAAAATACCCACTACTCTAAGTTAAAACACAATGCGCACCAACTACTCCAGCGCACCGAAAGGAATGACGTCACAGGAGGGCCGTCTAGCGAGTTAAATGTTTAAAAGTCGAACGTTTTCATTCGCCAGGTGGTGCTGAAATTGTGAGCGGAAATAGAGGAAACTCAACGACGGACCGTTTAGATATTTCTTGAAAAGATTACTTATAACAGGTAAGAAAGAAGCATGTTGGTCACCAGTTTACATGTGCGTTTTCTTTTTGATGATGGATAGTGCTTTGTCAGGACAATCAAGATGATGTCGGATGGATTTAAACAACATAACCTGTATCATTTTCAATCAAACTCGACGTTGAAGTGGCTCATGCGGCGTGCCGTTGCCCGCGTTGGTAGGTCGTGGCCGGCGGTAGTATTACTAGTGACTGTGTACTGTACGGTATTACCGACTGTGGCATTTTTTTGCTACGCTAAGTCTTAGAGAATATGCTGTGTTTACAAGATTGTTAGCAAACCTTTGCACAATCGATATTCTAAATTTCTAGCAATTATGTCATCGATTGAGTGCAAACAAATTGTTGACACATGCATATGCCGAACCATCCCAAGGCGCGACCGGTGAACCGTGAAGTGTTTCCGCTTGCATGGGCCGAACTATCCGTGTATGCAACCAGTGCCAGCGGGCTCCGCCGAAACGACTAATGAATTGTAACTGTTTGTGTTTTAGCGAAATGTTCTACGCTACATTATTATTGTTTTCGAACCAGTTGTTTATTACGTTCGCTATTTTCACAAAATAATTAAAGTAATATTAAAAACATACAAAGCACTAAGAATTGAATACTTTTTATTAAACATAAACACACATATATATATATGTATATATATATATATATATATATATATATATATATATACAAATGAATACACAAACGACATTAGGCAGTAATTTTGTTTAATCATATACCTAAGTATAAACATACATACAAAAAAGTTTAAAATGTGTCATTATTAGTCGGTCGATTGATAACCTTAAATTGTAAAGTCAATATTAATTTAAATATAGCAAAATACAAACTTATTCTTTAAAAATTGTATTATCCTATGTAACATATGATATCATTATAATAAAAAAAATCAATATTCGTAGAATGGTCAGATTTCAAATAGTTATACACATTTCCCATCTTTGACGAGAGTATCCAGTTGGTTGATAATCTTAAATTTAAAAGTCAATAAAAATATGTTACATTGTTAAGAAGCTATAGATAAAATGATATGCAACATATGCTATCATTATAATAAAAATGAAATCAATATTCGTGGAATTGTCAGAAGCCAAATCAAATTAAATATAGCCATGTAATGTCAATAGAATTTAAACGTATAATATGTTGCCAATCACGTTATAAAAATGTATACTATTAACACTGGAAAAACTGGACAACACGCAACATGATAAGATTCTCAGCCAGCTCAAGGAATGCAGCATATCTCGTTTGTTATGTTGGCCCTTGACGAGACGCTCCCAGATTATGAATAACGCGTTTGTCCTGTTGTTGCTACTTCTCCGCATTGTGGCAAGCGTTGTATCACGCAAGACTGTCAATATGTCGTTGGCGATCTTTGCCTCTGCACGCAAATACAACTCTAGGTAGCCTTTTTTCCGAATAAAGCCATGGGCCGAAACAACTATTCTTAGAATTCTGCTACTAACATGGGACAATGGAGCCAAAAACTGTAATAACACCTGCTCTTTGCAACTTGTAGTATGCTCAATTGACTTTTAGCAAGATTTAACAAGATTGCCACCCCAAACAACAAGTTCCAGATGGCAAGTGGACAAGGAAGCCATTGGCTTATCGAGAGTCCAACAATTTTCTCATCTATGTGTAGCCCGCCCTTATCAAATATCTGTCAGTTCTATTTTTAAACATATTCACACTACTAGCATTAACACAATCATTTGGCAGTTTGTTCCATTCATTTATCACCCTTTGTGAGAAAGAGTACTTTCTCATGTCCAACTTACACTGCTCCTTAGCTAATGCTGCTTTGTGTCCTCTGGTTCTACTGCCTTGTTTAAGTTTGAAGAACATATTCCTGTCAACATCCTCATAACCATTCACTATTTTAAGGTCTCTCAATTCTGGAATCATTTTAGTTGCTCTTCGTTGTATTCTTTCTAGCTTGTCTATGTCCTTTTTACGATATTGCCTCCATGCTTGAATACAATATTCCAAAGGTGGTCTAACTATTGCTTTGTACAGGGGTACAATTAGCTGTTTCTCCTTATACATGATAGTTCTCCTAATTAGTCCTAATTTGATTTCCTTTTGAAGCAGCAATCCCACATTGCTGTGAAACTTTCATGTCAGCACTAAATGTTACTCCTAAGTCCTTTTCTTGTGTGGTTCTACCTAGTACAACATCCCCCATTTTATATTCTTCGTCCATGTTTCCATGTCCTATGTGTATACATTTACACTTCCCAAAATTTAATAACATTTGCCATTTTTCTGACCATTTACCTAATTTATCTAGATCATCCTGTGAACTTTGTTTATCTGTATCATTAATAACCTTTCTGAATACTTTTGTGTCATCTGCAAATTTGAGTACTTTGCTAGATATGTCATCTTCCAAATCATTTATATATATTAAAAACAGTATAGGGCCTAATACTGATCCCTGTGGTATCCCACTCTGAACAGATTTTCAGTTTGAAATCTCACCATCTACTATTACTCTTTGTTTTCTGTGTGTAAGCCACTTTTCTATCCAGTTGATTACATCATTACCTATGCCATGGGCTTTTAGTTTATTTAAGTAACAATCTTTGATGTGGCACTTTATGAAAAGCTTTTTGAAAATCTAAGTAAACAACATCCACTGGTGACCCGTCATCTACCCACTTTGTAATTTCTTTAAAAAAAACATAAGAGATTAGTTAGACATGACCTTGCTGGGCATGACCTTAAACTCACTGGTCTGTAATTTTCTGGCTTGTTCCTCGATCCCTTCTTAAATAGTGGCGTAATGTTTGCCTCTTTCCATTCTGAAGGAACAAAAAACAAGGAAAACGGTCTAGAAAGAAACACTTGTCAAAGGAAGCTATTAGAAAAATAGTGTTTAAGCAAACTATGTGGAGGGTTTATAGGCGTACCAGAAAGGATGAAGACTATGCAAATTACAAAGAGGCACTTAACTTAGCTACAACTGAAATTAGAAAATCTAAAAGAACCTTTGAAAAAAAATTGGCAGGTAATATAAAAAATGACAGCAAGAGTTTCTATGTTTATTTAGTTATGTAAGGAGTAAACAGAAAGTTCGAGACTATCAGCTTATGGAATAAAAGGTAGTTTTAGTTTTTAGTTTTAGAATGGATAGCTGATTTTCTGTCAGATAGAAATGCGAATTATGGTAAGAGGTGTATATTCAGATTTTTTTTCTGAAATGGTTTGATGTCATCAGTGGGGTTCCGCAAGGATCAGTATTGGGACTTATTCTCTTTTTAAGTTAGGTAAATGATATACCAGAGACAGTAAATAATAATGTAAAAATGTTTGCTGATGACACCAAATTATTCAGAACGCTAAGAAACAAATCACACCGTGAAATCATACAAGCTGATAAGTGAGTGGAGTAATAAATGGTGCCTAACTTTCAACACAAGTAAATATAAAAGGATGTAGGCAATGATAATCTAAAATTGCAGTACACCATGACAACCAAAAATAATAATACAGTTTTAATGGAAACTATTCAGGAAAAGGATTTAGGTGTTTCGATTTCAAATAATTTGAAATGTGAAAAAAGTTGTTGCTGCATCGCAACAAGCTGTGGTGGTTCTGCATTCAGTAAAGAGAACATTTATTCACTTTGACAGAGAAACGTTCATATATAACCTCATAATACATATTACAAGTATTATATGTGTAAAAGCCTGGTCACCTTATTATGCTAAAGATTTCAATGCTTGAGAAAGTGCAGCATAGGCTAACTAAACTAGTCATAGGATTTAAGGAATTTACTTATATGGAAACATTAACCCAACTAAAACTATATAGACTAGAATAACCCATATTATGTGGATATTTAATTGAGACTTTTAAGTTGTTAACTGGGAAGGAGAACGCAAACTCAGATAAGTTTTTAACATTTATCTAAATAACCTAAGAGGCCACAGTAAAAAATGAAGCAAACAGCAAATTTTTTAGTCAAATAGTGGTGTATGTTTGGAATTCATTGCCTAACAGCATTAAATCTACACCCTCTATGAACATAAAAAAGTAGAATCAATAAAGAATGGTTTAAGATATGGGCAAATTATAAAGGGCTAATCAGTAGCCGTGCAAGTGCCTATTACTTGTAAGTGTAAATGCATGTCCGGAAGCCTCACAGGCAAGAGTGAAGATGTAATGCGTTAAATGTGCAAACATGATCAACTAAATATTGTCTATCACAGTCCATTGTCTATATATGACAATTAACATTGATAAAGTGTCGGACGTCTAGTAAGGGGTGACCATGTAACCAGCTTCAAAGTATGACCATTGAAATTAGTATGGCACAGCTCCAGGAATGTTAAACACTGACGTCATGAACAGGGTTGTTTGATTTAAATCATTTGATTTAAATCATTGATTTAAATCATTGATTTAAATCATTGATTTAAATCATTGATTTAAATCATGATTTAAATCACTCCAAAAAAATCATTGATTTATGATTTTTTTTACTTCCGATTTTTTTAATCGTTGATTTATATGAATTTAACACAAATAATTGTTTACAAGCATCGAGATCAACAAAGTTTTGTATGTTTTTAATACAAAACGCACACTTGTGTAGCTGTATTGACACCAGATAGCCTGATAGTCAAATATTTTATGACATTGCGTATGTTTGAGCTATTCCCTTTCTGAATGCAGTGAAGCCACACAAACTTGTCTTCCAGAGGAAGTATCTTTTCAAGTCAGAAGTCCTGAGTTAAAATCCACTTAGAGCTTGTGCTAGTTGTTACCAATTCAGTATGTTGACGCAATTGTTTAATACTGTATCAGTTTATATTCTGGTTAGAGACCCTTAGAGTAATCCACCCTCTCAGCAAACAATAATTAGCACTGCTACAGCCACAGACACACAGCATCCAAGACAGATTATGCAACTACAGGGGGTGAGGCCTTGTGGACATTGTCTAATGTCTTTATATAAGCAAAAATCATGTACCCTCTGTTAAGACAAGAACCTAAATCGATTTGAATAGAACACATTTGAAAGAGTTTATAAATATAAACATCTATATAAATGTCTATATACCATATTAAAAAAAAAATCCAATTTTTTTATTTAAAAAAAAATCATGAATTTTTCAACCCTGGTCATGAACATCTCAGATCTTTATCAATAAAATCCACCACAGACAACACCACTGACTTTTAGGACCTAAAAGAAACTGTTTACCCCACATGTCACATTTTGGTAATGCCAGTAATGATCCTTGTTACAGATGCCTTGTTGGTACTATGAGAAGAAGGACTTGCACAACACCGTGTCACGCAGGGATGGGGTGGACGAGGAGACGGAAGCCCGTTACCGACGGGAAGGAGCCCGTTTCATCATGGATACCGGCACTAAGATGGGACTGTATCCTTCCAAGATCGTGGATGACATTTAATAAAAAATTGTGGGCAACTTAAAACTCTCGTAGCACCTGACATGTGAGAAGGAATTTGAAAATACATGTATTTTACATGAGGATAAATGGGGGAGGGTAGATGGGGGGAGGGTAGATGGGGAAGGGTAAATGTGTAACCTGTTGAGGACTTGCAGCCTTAAATGTGCTACAGTGCTTGTGAGGGATGCACATAGAATCATGTTCCACCTAGCCTATTAACCCCAGGGTGGACCACTGTGTTTCTATAAAATGACATTGTTTCCCCTGTTGTCCTTTTCGACCAAATGTTGCATCTTTTGGGTTTGGTTTTGCAGCTTTAAAAGAGCTTCAAAATGATATATAACTTATCATTGTGCAATAATTATGTTGGTCACAACCACATTTTTCATGGATGTCATTATCTTATAATTGTATTACTGAGATAATCGTCACTTAAACATTCCATTGAATGCTGGTATGTCCCCGGGCACACCAGGCAAACACTCATTATTTTTAAACACACAATCTTTTCACTGCCGCTTTCTCCCTCGCTGCTGTTTCTACGGTTAATGTTGAAATAATCGTTAAAACCGCTGCCAAACGCCAAAAACTGTGCCATTTGGATTTTCAAATTCTCCTTTGCAACAAACTACTTTGTGAAAATACAGAAGGAAGAAACCTCCCAATTGACTTTAAAACACAACCAGAATCAGAAAGAAGAGTATTAATTTGACAAAGCAGTGCAATTTATCATGAAAACTAAAAATGTTCAGCTAATCATCAATATCAATTGTGGCAAAAAAAATTAAATTAATCGATTCTGTCAGCAAGAGACACATGTAGACACATAGATGTTTCAGTCTAAATCCCGACATACTTTTTAGGAAATTAATAATTGTCAAGGATTTCAGTCCACTCACATGCTCAGATCTCACCGTTATAATGCAACCTTCCAACTGTGATTCTTAACATCATCTATAGGAGCTTTGAGACGTGCGCAACAGGAGTTGTGTACTTTCACCGGTTCTACATGTTCCATTCATTCCGAGCTTACCATAGATGTGTGAGCATACTGTCTCAACACTCATACATGCTGAATGGGAAGATCTGTAATTTGAGACAAATTCACTATTGTATTGAGGTTCTTTCTCAGTATTTGTATGGTTTAAGTTTGATGACTGAACACTGTTTGAGTTTAAATACATCTATTTCTGGACTGTATTTTTTTATGAGAAACTACGACAGCTAGCATATATGGTAATATTTATGCAGATTAATTACAATGATTCTGGGTAGATAGTTTAAACTACGTTAATGAACTTTCACTGTCACTGAAACAATTTGAATTATATAAATGCTTTCTTTATTTGACACCAGGTGACAGCAGCATGCTGCCTGTTTCTGGCAGGCAAAGTCGAGGAGACTCCAAAGAAATGTAAGGATATCATTCGGATAACCAAAGCTATGTTACCAGACTCCCAGTTTGCAGTATTTGGAGATGATCCCAAGGTGAGTTGGGGCTGTTTCCAGGGTACTCTTCTTGAACAGTGCATTGTTCAAATACCATCCATTTAAGTACAGTCAGTACACATTATTAAATTCCTGTTTTCTTCATCAACTTTACTACTGTCATGTTTGTGTTCGTGTGAAAAGAATGAACATCTTATGTAAGTCTTAGACAATGAAGCTCCAAGCATCAAATGTCACAACTTGTATAACTAGTGACAAGCTGCGTTTTCTTTTCCTTTGACTCTTTATGATTCAATTCTAGAGTCTTTCATTACAATTGTTGTTGTTTCTGGTATGTTGGACATCGTCCGTAGGAAGAAGTGATCACACTAGAGCGGATACTGCTTCAGACCATTAAGTTTGACCTCCAAGTTGACCACCCGTACTCGTGGCTACTCAAGTTTGCCAAACTCCTCAAAGGTCAGCCTTTGCACACTGCCCTCTGTTCTGGTCATTCTACTTTTGAGATGACCATGCGCTGGACTTGTGAAAGAAGGCTGAGAATACACAGCTGTCTTGAAAACGATGTTGCTTTGGGTGACATGTGTTATTTATAAAAACATTCACTGCCTGGCACTGGTTTTGCTTTGTGGAAGAGTTGAAAAAAATCATGGTATTTAAAAAATCAAGTAACATTTAAATAAATTTATATTAGTTAAATTATTTTTTTAATTGATTTTTCTTATGTGAAGCAGTGTACCGGTGTTTTTAAACCATAATCAGGTCTTTGCACACAGATGTTGTTATGTGATAACAAAACAACATCATTTTATTACTATACAACCCTGCTTTGTATACATCTACTCTATTGTTAGAGCCTTTGAGTACTGTCATTATTTTGTACTACTGCTACTGCAGACAAATTGTATTTAACTTAACATACAATGAATCCATTAGATTAAGGTCCTATGTGAACCATATTTTACGATCAGTGAAAATTTTATTTTTTAAATTGCAAACCTGATAGAATAGCTCGGCTATTTGGATGACTGACTCATGAACAGTGGTATTTAACCTAGGTGCATCATTTTACAGGTGACAAGGCAAAGGTCCAAAAGATGGTCCAGATGTCCTGGACCTTCATCAATGACAGGTGAGTTAGTTGCTGTGCTGTCTTACCAAGCTGTGGTATATCTTGCTACAAGTGGCTTCTGTTAGAATGTTGTTTTATTTCACCAGTACGTTCTAATGGTTAACAGCAGTCACAACTGTAATGGTGACAAGATGTCTCATCTTATACAATTACATTTTTGTCTGTTTATACATGCCCTCTGTACCACCCCGTGCCTGCAGTGTCATGCCTTACCTCTGTTTCAGCCTCTCTACCACCCTGTGCCTGCAGTGTCGTGCCTTCCCTCTGTTTCAGCCTCTGTACCACCCCGTGCCTGCAGTGTCGTGCCTTACCTCTGTTTCAGCCTCTCTACCACCTTGTGCCTGCAGTGTCGTGCCTTACCTCTGTTTCAGCCTCTGTACCACCCCGTGCCTGCAGTGTCGTGCCTTACCTCTGTTTCAGCCTCTCTACCACCCTGTGCCTCCAGTGTCGTGCCTTCCCTCTGTTTCAGCCTCTGTACCACCCCATGCCTGCAGTGTCGTGCCTTACCTCTGTTTCAGCCTATGTACCACCCCGTGCCTGCAGTGTCGTGCCTTACCTCTGTTTCAGCCTCTCTACCACCCTGTGCCTGCAGTGTCGTGCCTTCCCTCTGTTTCAGCCTCTGTACCACCCTGTGCCTGCAGTGTCGTGCGTTACCTCTGTTTTAGCCTCTGTACCACCCCGTGCCTGCAGTGTCGTGCCTTACCTCTGTTTCAGCCTCTGTACCACACTGTGCCTGCAGTGTCGTGCCTTCCCTCTGTTTCAGCCTATGTACCACTTTGTGCCTGCAATGTCGTGCCTTCCCTGTTTCAGCCACTTTACCACCCTGTGCCTGCAATGTCGTGCCTTACCTCTGTTTCAGCCTCTTTACCACCCTGTGCCTGCAGTGTCGTGCCTTCCCTCTGTTTCAGCCTATGTACCACTTTGTGCCTGCAATGTCGTGCCTTCCCTGTTTCAGCCACTTTACCACCCTGTGCCTGCAATGTCGTGCCTTACCTCTGTTTCAGCCTCTTTACCACCCTGTGCCTGCAATGTCGTGCCTTACCTCTGTTTCAGCCTCTTTACCACCCTATGCTTGCAGTGTTGTGCCTTCCCTCTGTTTTAGCCTCTGTACCACCCTGTACGTGCAGTGTCGTGCCTTCCCTGTTTCAGCCTTTGTACCACCCTGTGCCTGCAATGGGAGCCAGAGATTATCGCAGTCGCACTAATATATTTGTCGAGCCGATTGACCAAGTTTGAGATCCAGGACTGGCAGGGCAGACCACCACACTTCAAAGGCAAATGGTGGGAGAACATAGTCGAAGATGTCACATTGGAACTACTAGAAGGTACAGTCATGTGGTGTAGTCAAGGTTCGCACAGACCCCAGAATGTTCTTGAATGGTATTGAATTTGACTTTGTGACTCAAGTACCTTTAAATGTTCTTGTTTAATCTTCTGACATCACTATGTCATGGCAACGCTGGTTGCACGACCTCTACTGCTAGGTGGGTGCGATCCATTCTTTGTTCTCAGCCAGCAGTGCTTGGTACTGGCTCTTGTGAGAGTGACAATGGCATCTATTTACTAAGTGAATTTTATTTACTCTTTCATCTCATAGACTTCCTGCTTTAAACAAATACAAGGATTAACCATGAACTGGTAACTAGTACAACTGTTTGCTTAAGATGGATATTAACTATTAGTATCTTTCTAGTTGGACTAGGTTTAATTATAGGAATTAGCCAATGTTGATCTCAGTTATGGATTTATTCCCGGTTTATGACTTATTCCCAGATATTACCGGCAAATACCAATTATTCCCGGATTTTCCCACTGCTCTCTCTAAAACCGGTTTTTCCCGGGAATATGCCAACCCTGATTGAGTGCAAACAAATTGTTCGAAAAGTAGTTTTTAGTGAAATATTTAGAAAAAAGTAGAAGAAGATGAAAACACGCTTTGTGGAAAGGCTCCAGCGGCAGCGCACGTAATCGTCATGTCATGGTGTTTGTGTTTTGAAAATCCCGGGGGCATGGATAAAGCTACAGCATTGCTGCAGCTTCAGCATTCAGGCTAAATTTAGGTACCCTAATTCAATACCAGGCGTTGTTTATTAATATTAACAAAACTGTAAATATGTCACTCGGACACCAAATACCTATTTGAGTATATATGCGTCTGAAATGCTCTAATTTCTATTTAAGATAAACCAATTATTACAAAAAGGGGTCAGTTACTTCTATTAACACAAATTTGTCGCTGTCAATAATTTTTTCCATGTGCAACTGCATGTGCTGAGAGATGTACCAGTAGCACAAACAATCTATTGAGTATTGGAAATAAATATTTAATATTAAAAAAAATTTTCTTCTTAAATAACGTTCAGGCGCTTCAGATAATGTCCTTGAAAAAGTGCTGTTTTTTCCCCCAAATGTTCTTGCATGTTGTTGAATTTTACTTTATGCTTTCTGTGTGAACCCTGGGTGCAGTAGAGCAGGGACATCTGTGCAGTGGGCAGGTTCATTTGTATGCGGCGTAATAGTAGTTGGCTGTGAAAATAAAACAATTTTGTCTAGGATTAAATAAAAATTCATGACATTGGTAATCAATCCAAATTTTCCTACACAATGATCATAGTCCATTTGTAATGTTTGCATTTGACAAGATTTTTAATTTCTATGGTATTGGTAGTACAAACCGTACTGCATTATTCCAAACTGTTACATTTGCCGGTCTTAAGCTCCTGCAGGTCATATAGCTAATCACGTGTTGTATATTTAGGGAATAATACATTGTTGTTGATGTCACAAGAGTGTTACCGGCCAGATGACAGTCACGAATGCCTCGTTCTGAGAATCCTTATGTTAAACATTCATTTGTAAATGTCGAAGGGATATCAGCAAGGCTAGCCATTGTATTCATTAATGTTAATGTAATATGTATACGTTTAATGTTGATAAGCTAATTTAAACCAGAAATCAAAGACTGTGATTTCTGGTTTCCTTTTAAACTTCCAGTGCTACCAACATATAATTTCTTCCTGACCATTATGTAAATTTATAATCTGTTTGATGTACATATGTAAATCTAAGTGAACATCAATCTAGTGTGTCTACTGCGTCCTTCTTGTAGACATCTGCCATCAAGTTCTAGACCTGTACTCATCAAATCCCAAGAAGAAGCAAGATTCCCCTCCCCCACCGCCCCCAAAACCCCTCGAGGCACAGTCAGCCCACACTGCCGTGAAGAGACCACGATCGGTACGTTATTGTGATTGTACAAGTGGTTGTAGTTGGTTTTGTGTTTCTTTTAATGTTGACTGAAATGCATAGAGACTACTACCATATTAGAAGTAATACCTCAGGTGATATATCACCGGCTGAGCTGTTGTTAGTGCATTTGGTAAATTGTTTCATAAGTTGTATTATTTCACATACTTTATTTTTGTTGAAACGAAAAAAAATTGTACGTTCGTGCATTTATGATGTAAAAATATACATGAAACAGCTCACAAAATTGTTTGTTAGTTAGAGTGATGCTCTTTATTGAACTTTCGTTAGTTGATTTGGGAAATTGTTAGTAAAGTTGTATTATTTCACACAATTTATTTTAGTTCAAACCAAACATTTGTGTAAAAATGTGTGTGTCAGTATGTTCGGTTTGTTAACATTTAACAGTGGATATAAAACAACTAAAAAAAATTTTTTTTTAATTAAATTCACTTGCTTTGTTTCTAATGAATTCCTTATCTAGATACAAACATGAAGTATCTGTTACTAAGAAAACAATAAAAATGTAATACAATGTAAATGTAATGGGTACCTTGCAAAAGTGAGAATAGCCTTATGTCGTAGCGCATAGCAGTAATTAAAAACTAGTGCTTATTTCACTTTAGTTAGATCTCATTTAGAATATGCCGCTGCCATATGGGACCCCTACACCCAAACATACAAAAACAAAATAAAGATGGTCCAAAAACCGGCAGCAGGGTATGTTTGTAACAACTACAACCGTGAAGCAAGTGTCACCACTATGATCAAACACTTGCCCTGGCGCAGCCTCCAACAAAGGAGAACCGACATCCGCCTTGTCGTGTTTTATAAGACATTACATGGTATAGTCGCCCTGGACCTCTTCCCCCAACTTATACCCCTGGTGAGACTCGACACACGCATTCTGAAGCTTTTCAACTCCCCTTAATCACTTTTGCCCTCACCTTGCCTAGTTTTGACCGGATCCGGTCAAAAATAACTTTGTAGTATTGTAGTGGATATTAGATTTGTTTGATTTTTCGTAAAATGATTCTAAAAGAAGACGAACAAAAATGAATTGAAGAAGGACTTTTAACGTATATCCCTTGTTGACGTTCTTGCAGCCGACGTCCCAAGACGCACGACGAGCGTCCCAGGGATCGGGTGGTCAGTCGCAGCGGGCGAAGGCGACAAAGGTGGAGGACAGTCGACGGACTTTCACGCCGACTTCAAGAGACGCCGTCGACAAGGCCGTGGAGAAGATGGCGGTGGGTGCCGTGCCGGTGAACGCCGTCAGCAGCCAGTCGCAGACGGTGCCGCCGCTGGTGAACACTGCCGTACCGCCGCCGTCCAACAAACACAACCCGTACGTGTCGTCCAAGATGTTCGCGTCGTCGTTCATGTCGCAGGAAGGCTCCCAGAACATACAGTCACTGATCGGTGGCGCGATACCGCCTACTGCTGGTTACCCCCCACAGGCGCAGTACGCGCAAGCTCCCCCGACCGTGCCCATGGCGCCGTATCCGGCGCAGCAGCAGATGGCCTACCAACAGCCGCCGACCGTGTACCAGACTCAGACAGGCTACCAGCAGCAGCAGGCGTACCAGCCGTACGCCCAGGCGACCACACAGGTCTCCTACAGCCAACCCATGCCCGCGTACGACGCGTCAGTCGCCGCGACGCAGTACACCCAGTCAGGGTACGCCGGGCATTACACAGCGCCAGCACCCGGTTACCCAGCACAGTACCAAGCTGCGCAACCCCCTGCCCAAACAGCGCAGTACCAGGCTGTGCAACCCGCTGCACAGACAGCGCAGTATCAGGCAGCGCAACCCCCTACGCAAACCCAGCAGTACCAGGCTGCGCAACCCCCTGCACAGACCCCGCAGTACCCCGCCTACCCCCCGCCAACGCAGCCTCCCCCGCCCCCCGTCAACACGGGCGCATACCCGGGCATGGCGGCCCAGATGCAGACCTACAACCCCGCGCATAATACGGCGCCTCCGCGGCCTACGAATCCTGGTCAACCGGCCATCAGGATCACCGGTCAGCCGTCCGGCCGAAACGCCGGTCGCCCAGGAGCTGGTCAGGCTCTGGTCAGAATCACCGGCGGACATAGATAATAGTGAGACAATAATCGGTCACATCCAGCATTGAGACTGACCTATTCCAACAAACACTAGCAAACGGAAATGTCATAAAATGACGTTTTTCACCGTACGAAATTGTAGTTGTTGTGTATGCGCTGATAAAAAGTTTATCCGAAATGTGTATCTGACGATGTCCCGACTTTGGGAAGGCGACGTGACTATTACGTATTGTTTTAGTTGGACCATTCGTCACCAGGTGTATACAGTATTCTGTTGGGGGTACAGTTATGTGTATGTAAATAAAACTGCTTCTGGTTGTTGTCACTTCACTGTTGTCGTTACGCCAGATCACAGCAAATGGGGCGCGGTAGTGCAGCGGTTAGAACGCCGCACTCTCGAACGAGAGAACACGGGATCGAATGCCGTCTCGAACGAGAGAACACGGGATCGAATGCCGTTTCGAACGAGAGAACACGGGATCGAATGCCGTTTCGAAACTGGCAATTTCTTTCACCCCAAGTGTATAAATGAGCATCTGGCTACAGACGGAGGTAAATGTACGCGTGAACGAATAGTCTTCGCGCAGTAATTTCAGCGTCACTGAATGCTTCCCAGATAATTCGAGATGGCGTTAGAATGAGCAAGTATGCCAGGGGTAAGTGTAAATCGATTTGAGCTGTCCCAAGGATACCGCGCTATATAAGAATGTACCTTTAAAGGTACGGTAGGTGTTCGTAAAAAAATTTGTTTATTCTAAAATCGTGTTATTTAGTGTAAATTATATATACTGTAACATATGCCGACCGGCCAAACGTGTCGAAATGAAGAAGACGCAATTTGTAAATCGACGCTTACAACACTCGACGTCGCTTGTCAGTGCACTTCCCGAACAGCTTTCGGCAAGTTCCGAGAAGGTCGCGACCCGA
Source organism: Lamellibrachia columna (assembly GCA_963662155.1). NCBI lineage: Eukaryota > Metazoa > Annelida > Polychaeta > Sabellida > Siboglinidae > Lamellibrachia > Lamellibrachia columna. The sequence continues at coordinate 7,193,530 of OY759262.1, forward strand.
GGAGGCGGAGCTTGTATTATGTCAACGCCTGTCACTGATAAGCAACATGGCTTCCATAGTAACAGATGGTTCGTCAACGGAGTTGGAGGTACGTAATAGCACAAATTGTCGTAAATATTCCGTTTGTCACTGTGTCTGAGAAATTACCTTCGTTTGAGATTTGCTTCATTTCAATGATTGTTATCAACAAACCGTGTCCGTCAAAAAGCATTCTATATTATTCGTACATTTGATTTGTCCGATTATAATTTATGTTCGTCTCGAGCGTGCCGTTGGCGTTGCCTATTACCTATATCGTATTACTAGCGTAATTAGGGATCTACATGTAATCATCTAATACCAGAAAAGAAGTACATGTAAGGCCTGTTTCGTGTATACGGTCGATCGGTTAAACCATATATAATAAGTGTCTATATGTCGTAATAGTTTTTGAAGTTGTTGACATCATTTTGGTTTGCATGCATTCGTTTTCGGTTCCCATTTCGCGGAATAAGACTGGCGATTCTTTCGCGCATAACTGTTATAAAATAAAAGTAAATAAGACAGCACATTTTATTTTCTGAAGTGCCACGATCTTCTGTGAACACTGTTGCATTTGTGTGTCCCACCACGGTAGACTTTTCCTTGTTTATAATGTAGCAAACAATGTCAATATAATTGTTTTCTAAAGTGGTGATAAAATGTATGTCATAAACTGTATTGGTTATAAACGCAAATTTAACAACATCACATCCTTTCACCCACAGAGTTTCAATGGTTCTGAGGAAAGAAATGCAGGAAGAGGAAGCGGTGCAAAAAGAGGGCAGAGTGCATCGAGAGGAATGGGTGGCAGGAGGCGTCGACATGGCAGAGCAAGTCTAGTTACACTGAACAGAGAAGACTGTGCACACATGAGGAAACTGAGAAGCCAGAAAAAGGAGAGACTACAGGTAAAATTGTATTTATATGGAATTACACAATGCATGCAATAAACTGCAGTGGCATAAATTATATAAAATTAATTATGAAGTGTAATAACTGAAAATTATATGTACCCAGTACAACTGAATTTTTACTTCATTACCCTAATTAAGGATTTAATTCATTAGCATAACATATTACAAGTACATCTAACAAGGTGGGAGAAAGACGATTTAAAATTATTAAATGAAGTTAAGTGTCATTATGTTGAATGAATTGTACAGTATTACTGTGACATAGATCTAGTACAATGCATTCTATATGTACTGGTATACATAATTATGAACTTTGTGTCATTTACATGACACCTATTTGATAAATATCTACGCGACAGATGTAGCCAGATTACATTGACTGAACTTAAGCTGTCTGTATTGTACAAAGGTTAAGGGAGATGGAGATCATTTACATGATGTGGACCCCTGCATGACATTAATTTGTTATTTTAACAACACTACATGACATCTGTATGTCACATAGATGACAAATGCATATTTGATAATATAATGCATATAATTACAGCCCCAATCACCCAGTGATAGGTAGTAATATTATTAGTCAATATAATTATGCAAGAATATACAGGAAACAATATGTAGAATAGTTGTCACATAGTTTACAAACAATTAAAACACTTTTTTATTATAATATACATACAACATCAATGGTGATGATTTCATGTGTTGATCAACGTTTAAAGTTCTGAGCCAAATATTATAGACAATAATAAGTGCATATAGTATCCCTGCAACCCTTTGCAACAGCAGCAACACCTGTGTGTCGTGTAAGAATATGCAGATATGCCAAGTGTACCACTTTGGCAGTAGAACAGCTTTTTCAGCATTTTTACAACCTGCTTTCAAAAAAAATGTACTAGCAACAAAATGTAATAGCAAACCGCAAAAAAAAATATGTTTACTCATTTTTAATCCAAATGTATCTGGACACCATCATTTCACTGTGAAAAGCACCAGAATGAAGTACATGCAATATAAAATTCCACACACCACAACCATTGAGCGAGGCGAGATTAAACAAATCATGGAAACCAGTACATTTACCATTTTTAGAGCAATTTTACTTGGTGGCACCTCTTCTTCCTCAGCCTTCCAGGCTGACATCAGTGCCTTGACTGAGCAGGAGGCAAAAGGGCTGCTTCTGCAGATGGCCGAGAGGGAGCCAGGCCTCTTATTTGATATTATGAGGCAAAATACACCAAGAACAGTGGGAAGTGCGGTTGCTCCAAATTGGTCATTGTCAAGAAATGACCAGCGATGTTGAACGATTATGCTGCAACATGCAGCCTGACAAATGTTTCAGCCTTCGACCTGTAAGTAATACAAGAAGGTGTGTGGCAGCGGTCTCAATCTCCTAACCACCTGTTTTTGGGGCCAACTTCCCATCTCCCATCTGTTTGTGGGTCCAACCTTTTACCCAAACTCCCACTTCCCACCATTTTTTAGAGTCAATCTCCTATCCAATCTACCACCTCCCACCATTTTTTTAGATTTAACCTCTCACCAATTTTTCAGACCAACCTTGCACTTTCTGCCACCCCAATTACTTGTGTACTGTAGTGAACATCATTTTCTGAAGTTACATATTTCTTACAACAAATCAGTTTAGTAGCAGGGTTGGAGTCATTATGATGATAAAGAAATGAAAATTATTGTGCTAATTACATAATTATAACGAAAATAATCGATTTTAAATTCACGTAATGATAATTAACCCGTGATGAAAAATAATGATCATCATGCCATCAGGTTATTTAATTATGTTGTCACCATTTAGGAGGAAATACCAGATTCCACGAGTTTCTCCAGGCTTTTTGATGTTTCAATGAGTTTCACCGTGGAGTATACATAGCAGGAGACACTGACAGTCAGTCACTGCTGAATGCCTAAAATTTCTTATGAAGCCTACTTTGAAGCATACTTTTAATTAAATTCCCTACACAACTTTTTTGTACACAAGTCTATGAAGACATGTTCCACAGGCTTGCCATTGAAGCCATTCACTCACTGGTGATCAAGTAATGGATAAGGGTTACACACTTACAGCAGTGGACCAACATGAATACTGACCAGCACTAAGCAGATTGTCTTCAACATTTGTATCACTAAATCTAAATCAATCATTGCAGCTCCCTGCCCTTTCATGCTGGACAATGCTTGAACAAACACCAACACCTTATTATACCAACTTTCTTACAGAATGTACATCATTGGCTGTCCATGAAGCAACAACAGAACAGTATGGGATAACCAGACTGTGTTACATCAGCAGACAACTGTCAAGCATCACTCTTTCTTTGTTTGTGTTTTGTTAAGCCTTCATGTCTACTACAAAGTTTTCCATGCTGCAACATGGTTTGATATGTGATTGGTAATGAAAATGATAACGAAGAATTATAAATTATACACATACCTAGTGACAAGATGATAATACAAATTATAACAAACACATTATACTGATCACAATGAACATTCTTAATGACTCTGACCCTGTTTAGTAGCATTATGTGTCTGGCACAGAATATGCTGTTGAGTGTTTGACCTATATCTTACTTTCATATCAACATTATTTGCAACTGTTACAACAAATCAGACCTACAATGAATATAATATTCTCATAATATAATATATATGGCATCTTGTGGCAGTACAATTATTATGTATATATGTATGTATTCATGTAACCACACATGCATAATCACCTGTCATTTTATGCAAACAGTACAGTTGAAATGCCTAAAATTTAATGATAATTATATATTTTCTACAGGAAATGGATTTACTGGTACTTAACCCTACAGTATTGACAATGGTGGGACGTTACAGAGCTGACGTGTTTTGTATGCCAGCACGAGGGGACAATGAAGCCATGCAGCATTATGCATTGTTCTGTGGCGACATGGCAAGCTGGGAATAGGTAACCGCCTTGTTATACTAAGCTGTTGTGTGTGGCAAATTAGACAGACATTTCCAAGTGAAAATGGACAATACACTGGGTTCAAAGTTCATAGAGTAGGTTAAGTCATTACTTGTTAAACATGAATGCACATTCATACGTTTGTGAAAAAATATGCAGACACATTATAAAGTTACCCATGACAGTTTTGAAACCACAGTGCTTTCATAATTTTTTTTACTTTTGAATTGTTTGATATTACACAACAAACACACAGGTCAAATGGCACGTTGGTTACCTGTTCCTACCTTGCTTCTCTCCGTTACATTGGGAACTAATATCAACGACATGGTTAAGTCTTTGTAAATCGAGTACGATGCCTGGCAACTAGCTCAGATGTTGATGGAGCAGGCACTGTTGCGATGTTGAGTGCAATGTTTCTGGGATTGTCAGGCTTGATGCCTCGCTTCCTGGCTTTGGGCAATTCATCCTCTATGCAGGCACAGATGATTGTCTCCTGCAGGCTGACAATATACTCATAATGTTTCAGCTCGGACAGAATTGTCCAGTTTTTCCATCTTTTGTTGAATACCTTGTTGGTAACTGTAAATTAACAAATAAACTCAATGATGTGTTATACAACAATTAATAACTCTTGTTAGGCAGGATGGCATTTGCAAGACATTCTCCATTCCACATGCTGGTGCTATGCACTGTTTTAACGTAAATAGCTAAATGATTTAACACAAATGTAATGTTATTGAAAATACTGGATATGAATGCATATGCATAACATGATATACACATGCTGTTTTTATTTTGCACTGTATTACTGGTTGTGTATTGCAATGCAATAAACCTCCCATTGGAAATATTAACGTATGTGATATTTGTTACCATAGTTTAGGAAAGAGTCTGACTTACTTTAACAAGCTGCACTATGTCTGTTAGAAAAGAATGATACCACTTGATGATATATGGATTGACATTCATTTGTTTCAGCTTATTGAGCAGGGTGTGAGGTTGGATAAGGTTGAACGCCAAGCTAAAGTCTATAAACAATAGTCTAGCATAAGCCTTGGGCTTGTCTAAGTGTTTCAAAATTAAATGGACAACAGTGTTGACAGCATCATATGTTTCTCTGCCCTGCCTGTAGGCATATTGGAATGGGTCAAGATAGTCCTGAACGTCTAACCTCAGTTTACAAGCCACTAAGCATTCCAAACATTTCATGACAATTGATGTAAGTTCAACAGGTCTGTAATCATTGTTTTCTTTTGGGCAAATTATCTTTGGTACAGAAGCAATATATGAGGTTTTCCAGAGTATTGGTACCCTGTGGCTATCGACCGAAAGTTGGAATATGGGGCACCAAGCCAGTGCCAGCTCCTCAGCAAATGTTTTCAATAAAAAAGCTGGAATCAGGACCAGTTGCTTTTCTACTACATACATGTTGGAAGACTAGTAACAACATCTACATCAATTTCAAGCCTATCAGCATTACTGACAAACACATTGCTGAGCACAGAATCACATCTACTGGAAGAGTCCTGAGTATAAAAACGTCTGTAAAAATCATTCATTTCATCAGCCTGTTCATTTGTATATCTAGTTCTTTGCATTTATAATACAAGTTGAAATACTAAAACCAAACAAACAATAAATAAACACGATTACAAATCACCAAAGTGTTTGGTCACCTTTACTTTTTTGTTAGTGACACTTGAGAAGCCACTTTCAAAGCTGATTCAACAACTTCTCTAATCCAGCTAAATGCCACGTCTAAACCAGAGTGGGTTGACGGCTCCAGTGATATGTTTATTAAATCAATAAATATTATCACTTAATATTGTGTCAAAATATAATAATTTCTTTTAATCATAAAATTTATTGTGCTCAAGTATCAGTGAAAATGTGCAAGAATGTACCTTTGTATTGTATTTAATATATGGTATTTGAATAACAATGTTGTTACTATATTTCTCTGTGACTTTCTTAGGCAATTTTGTGACTTTATTTTAATTACTTTTTTCATGTAGCTTTATTTCCACTCACTATCCCTACATGTATATCAACATAGACAAATATTTAGTTGTATCTGTAACATACCTTCTTAACCTTTCATTAAATGACTATTTTATTTGCATATTTTATGCCCCATGTTACAGTGGCCTACTTTCCATTTAGTGATGTGCCCATCAAATTGACGTTGGATGGTAGCAATGTGCATGCATGTAATGGGTTGTCCATAGTACAATAAAATAATTTATTTCCTAAATATGTGGTGAGTACCCATAATTGTTAATGTTTATACTGTTTATATTCTATACTGTAGTTAAAGTTTATATAGTATATAAAATATTATTCACTTTGATTACCAGTTGCTTTCTGGATATTTTTGGTCAAATGCTGGTTTTTTTTGTCTGACATAGTTATATGAACATCTGTCCACATGCACAATTCACACCAGGAGGGCTGGTATATGACTGCCAGTCTGGGATGGTTTTACATTACAACCCACTTGGAGGCATTATGTTTAACAATGAGACAATGGATGTGTCAATGAGGCAGGGCCAATACACAACACACACCACCATAGCAGATTGGACTGATGCTTATCTGTGTGCACTGATGGGACAGTAGTGACTCACTGAAGCTTCCAGTGTTGTTACAACAATGATTGCCTTTTAACTTAAAACAACCGTTTGTCTTTCCACATCTTTAGATGATCATGTACGTGTTTGTTCATATTATGTAACTTTTACAATTTGCTACATTTCAATGGGCCAATTCTTTCCCACCATAATTTATTCAAGCATGAGCATGAAATAGGGCCACACTTAAATGCCTTGCATTTCTTGGACAATGACAAATGTACGTAATTTCATTGAAGTGGGTACCAATGTTTTGCTGACATATTAGACATAGAATAACCGGCAAAATAAACTGTGCATAGCCTTGGTGCCTGACAACTATTTAGTGTACATTATTCATCAGGCATTTTGTATAACAAAATGTGAATCCGCAAAGTGGAGGGTAGAAGGGAGTGGAGAAGAAGAAGACTGAGACTGAGATGGGAGGACTGTGTGAAGAGAGATTTAGTGGGAGGGGAATGGAGAATGAGGGTGAGGGATAGAGGGGAGTGGAGACAATTGGTGGAGACGGTAGTAAAACGGGACTAGTTATGAAGAAGGGGGAAAATAAATCATCAACCAGTATAGGTGCCAGCCTCACCCGGACTACAGGGAAAAAGAGGAGAGTAACAATAATAACTAGTCTAAGCACATGGGTGAGTTTTTGCTACACTAAGCCTATGCCATAGAGATTATCAACATGCCACATATGCAACATGCAGGCGCTATATTTTATGTGGGTGTGTGCGTGCGCACGGCTACAACAAATCAAATGGTGTCGTCGACCAGACCTGAGGCGGAAGTACTCGGTACTCGAGTAAATTTTTTGTAATACTCGTACTCATATAACTTATGTGTCAGGTTACAGGTACTCGTATTCATACTCAATGTACGCAGTATTTATGAGTACATCTGTGTACTTTTCAATATATACTGTGAAAACTAATTTATTTGTAGTTAACAAAATGAAACTTTCTTGAAGTATTTCAATGTTTCAGTTATTTTTATGTTCAATTTTTTTTTTTAATACTTTGTTCTGATTGATTACTCCCCTTGGCCTTGGCTTTGGCTTTGACCCTTGCCATTCCTACACATAGCACACACCCTTTTTCAAATAGCCATGACTATGATGCCAAAAAAAAGACAACATACAGCAACTTTTCCCAGTAAGAAACACCCTGTTAAGCAAACAATTGTTTAATTTAATTTATATTATTGTAGCCTGTCGGGTTGCGTCGGTAGGATCGTAACGTTAGTTCCGTTACTTGTAATTTAAACGTTGATATATTTTTGCATTCCTCCCACATACACACGTTCATGAACGAATTACACATAAACCCACATTCTGGAAACAAGTTAACTGGTGTTAAACCCGAATTGTGTGAAGGCACCACATGCAACATAGCTATAGCCTGTTATGCTTTATGAAGCAGCATATTGCTTGTTTAATTAGGACTGGGAACACTAGACACGTGCTACTCGAATTCCACCGGAAGACAACATAACTTTTTATTACTCCAAAACGGTGAAAGAGCTACACTGTAGTAAGTAGCTGTACAACGCACCAGTTATAACGATCCTATTACATGACATCCCTCCTTTAAAACATCCCTCCTTTAAATGTAAGAAGGTCAAAAAGAAACCATTCATCAGCTTTAACGAATGTTCGCTGTGGATAAATTGATATCAAGCGGGTAGCAAACTAGGCTAATATAGTCACATTATATCGACTATCAAAATCACATAGAATGTCACAGAATGGTCACTTGTGAAACAGATCAATAATACTATAAATGTCAAATAGTATTGAAAACGCAATTAAATGTCAAATCGCATGGGCTTTCTGATTGCACGACCGTATCTAGAGAATCGTTCATTCTGTGGAATCTCTTCTAACGGAGGTGGCTCAGCGACGACTCTTGGCGGCACAGCGACGACTCTTCGTGGCGACGGCACGTCTGGCGGTACCGGCATCTGAAGAGCGTTACCCTCTCGAGCGTCGGGATCGTCCATCTGAGGAAGAATCAGCGGCGGCTGCTCACGTGTCCTCCGTAGATGACGACGATTGCGGCGGAGTTCTCCTCCCTCGTGCTGGATCACGTATGACCTCGGACTCTCGTGTGTCCGCTGAACGATAGCGGGATCCCAGCCCCACTTTCTCTGGACACGTACTACATCACCAGGCTTCAATGGCTTCAATGATGTAGCACCGTGGTCATAGTCCTGTTTGAACCGTGTCTGTCTGTCCGTTAAGTCTTGTTTCGCGTTTACGACTCGCGGCTCAAGAACGGCTTTGGTTGTCGACAACTTTGACCTGAGTAGTCGGCTCATTGCCAGTTGTGCTGGTGCATAGCGGAGTCCACTGATTGGCGTGTTCCTATATTCTAGCATCGCTATGTAGGGATCACGACCCTCTTCGTCTGCCTTCTTGAGGAGCGACTTCAACGTTTGCACGACTCGCTCTGCCTGCCCGTTCGATTGAGCATATGTTGGGCTCGATGTAGTCACTGTGATACCCCAATTCTCCGCGAATTGCCCAAAATTATAGCTACCAAACGGTTGGTTGTCTGCTACGATCTCTTCGGGTATTCCATGACGTGCACTGATGCTCTTAACATGTGAGATGACACATTCGCTTGTCTTGTTCTCGAGCAGTGCCAACTCGGGATACTTCGAATAGTAGTCAACGACTACTAGGTAATCTCGACCTTTGAACGACATAATGTCCATTGCCACTTTGCGGAACGGGCCGTCTGGGATTTTGTGTGCTATCATCGGCTCCTTCTGATTGCTCCGGGCGAACTGTAGGCATGTTTTGCACCTCGAGACGGTGTCCTCGATTGCTTTCGACATTCCCGGCCAGAAGATAGCTGATTTAGCTCGAGATTTCGTCTTCTCCATCCCCATGTGTGGTTCGTGCAGCACTTCCAGCATATCCGACCTCATCGACTCTGGAATAACAATTATTTCGCCTGCAAACACGAGTCCGTCGTCTGCACTCATCTCGTCTCTCATGTTCCAGTATGGTCTGACGTCCTCGGGTACAGCTGTCCTCGACTCTGGCCAGCCGTTCATCACAACCTGAAGTAGTCGCTGAAGAGTTACGTCATCGGCTGTAGCACTTCGGATTTGCTCGAGTCGTCCTGTACTTGCAGGGAAGTTCTTTGTAACGCTGTGGACCATGATCACAACATCGTCAATGAGCTCCCTGTCTGGCTCACTATCTATGTAAGCACGTGAGAGAGCGTCGGCTACGTACAGCAGCTTCCCTGGAACGTATGACAGGTTTATCTCGTATCGCTGTAGCTTCAACATCATACGTTGCACGCGTGCCGTTGCGTTTCCGATCGGTTTCTTCATTATAATCTCAAGCGGCTTATCTGCTTGAGTCTGCGCTTCGATTTCCTTGCCATAAATGTACTGATGAAACCGGGAAGTCGCGAAAACGACCGCTAACAGTTCTTTCTCCAACTGTGCGTAGTGTAGTTCTGGACCGACTAGTGCCCTTGACGCATAGGCAACAATTTGTCCTTCTTGTAGAAGACACGCCCCTAGTCCACTCTTTGACGCGTCCGACTGCAACGTTACTGGTTTGTTCACGTCGTAAAACCTCAGTACTGGCAAACTGCTTAGAATTGTCTTCAACTCATTCAATGCATTTGTATGCTCTTGTGTCCAACACCACACCGCGTCCTCTTTCAGCAGCGCACGTAGAGGACCAGTGATGTGCGACTCTCGCGGGATGAACTTTGCCTGATACTTCACAATGTTCAGAAACCTCAGGACTGCGCGCTTGTCCTCAGGCAGTGGCATGTCGACGATAGCTCTTACTTTGCTAGGGTCTGGGCTGAGGCCTGCTTCCGATACTACATGTCCCATGTACAGCACCTCATTGACTTTCAACTGCACCTTTGACGAGTTGAACTTCACGTTTCGTTCTCTTGCCCTCTGGAAGACAGCACGCATGATGGCATCGTGATCTTGTTCATCATCGCCCGCGATGATGATGTCGTCAGCTATCACGTACGCTCCTTTGATGTCACCAAACGTTAGTTGCATGCGCTTCTGTAGTACTTCACTAGCTGAACTAATGCCAAACGGCATGCGCAGGAACCTTTTGCGGCCCCATGGCGTGTGGAACGTGCAGAGGTAACTGGACTCATCCGACAGTCTGACGTGCCAGTACGCCATCGACATATCTATCACTGAAAACACTTTCTTTCCAGCTAGACGCGACTGCACATCCTCAGGTGTCGGGATCTCGAACTGTTCACGCTTAATCGCTCGATTGAGTGGTTTCGGGTCGAGACATAATCTCAGCGATCCATTCCGCTTTTCCGTAATAACCAAGTTATTCACCCATGGTGTAGGTTGTTCTACATCTGCGACGATTCCGTCCCTGTCTAACTTGTCTAGAGCCTTCTTCAAACTCTCCACTCTGGTGTATGGAAGTTTCCTGGTTGCCTGGACTACCGGCTGTACGTCTTCTTTCAGCTCGATATGATACGGATGTTCAAGTTCTCCAACTCCAGTGAACACGTCTTCATATGCTTTCATCAGAATGTCACTCGTTAGTGGCTTCTCACGCGACACCTCGCACACTCGTTTGACAAGTCCTAATGACTCACACGCTCGACATCCAAGTAGGGGTACATTGGTGTGCGTAGTAAAAAAGAACTCGATCAGTGTCGGTTTATCCGCGTTCTCTGGTATGCACTGAAGTTTGACCGTTCCAGCTGGCTTCACTTTGACGTCATTCACGAATGCTGACAGTATCGTCTTTGTAGGCTGCAAAGCTACATTCGGCTTTATTGTCTCGTAAATCGTCATAGGCAACACATTCGCCTGTGCGCCAGTGTCTAACTTGAAGCTTATCTGCTGGCTGCCAATAGTCATCTTTGTCATCCAGTCATCATCATGAGTAGTGTGTGCATGTACGTCCAAGAATAACGAACCCAGATACAGGCATTCATTACTCTCACATTGTTCATTGTTCACCATCCGCACCTTGCTATCGACTGTAGCAGTGCGGTGGTGTTCGCACGTTATCGCGAAGTGGTTCCACCCCTTGCAACGGTTACACTGTTTGCCGTACGCAGGGCATGACTTTGGTGGGTGTGACCTGCTACAGAATTTGCACTGAATGCTTCCCTGTGTAGCCCGTGGTTTGTGTGTACATTTGTACCTACCCTTAGTGTCATTGTCTGTTCCTTTAATACCCCTGCCACCTGCATGGGAGCCCTTGCTAAAGGTGCTTGAACGAGATCTCTGCTTCACTACACTCACTTTAGCTTCTGGCTTTCCTTCAGACGCCATGACCTTCAGTTGCGCCCTTGTCGTCTCGGCTGCGCGGCACACATCTAATGCCCTAGCTAGCGACAGATCGGACTCTCTCAAAAGTCTCTCTTTAACACGCTCGTCATTGACGCTGAACACTATCTTGTCACGAATCATCAGATCCTCCTGGTCACCAAATTCACACAATTTAGCTTTCATTCTCAAGTCTTTGATCCACTGATCTACTAGTTCCCCATTGCCTTGATTGCGAGACCAGAAACAATATCGTTCGTAAACTGTATTTTTACGTGGCTTGCAGTAGTGACGGAATTTGTCTAGCACTGTTTCCCAGTTGTCTCTATCTTCTGCTGGTGGGACGTTAGCAGGTCCTGCTGGTCTAAACTCAAACTGGTTGAATACTTCCTGGGCCTCCGGTCCAGCAGTATGTAGTAGTATGGCCACTTGGACAGCATTAGGCTTTTTGTTCAATTCACACGCTGTGTAAAATTTCCTAAACTGCTGCTCCCAACTTCTCCACGCCTCATCCAAATTGCAGGCATCGAACGCAATACTACTTGGTGGCTTGAAAAATTCCATTTTTCAGCCGTTGACAGTGTGACTCGACTGTCGCCACTTCAAACTTCACCAACACCGTTTTTTTCCGACCAACACATCCTACACCAGTATAACTCTGTGTAGTTTGTCTTCTGACACCATATTATGCTTTATGAAGCAGCATATTGCTTGTTTAATTAGGACTGGGAACACTAGACATGTGCTACTCGAATTCCACCGGAAGACAACATAACTTTTTATTACTCCAAAACGGTGAAAGAGCTACACTGTAGTAAGTAGCTGTACAACGCACCAGTTATAACGATCCTATTACATGACATAGCCTAGGACCGGGGCTCCGGGTATCGATCCGATGCCGATACTCACACCAGGCCTAGGATAGTAATAATAAGAAAATGTACTAACGTGTCGAATGGGGGGTACGAGGTTGGCAAAACGTGGCACACAATGACAACTTGACTGTTTTCGATCCGTGACCGTCATGGTGTTTTCAAGAGCAAGACCTGTCCTGAATGGCAAAAAACTGCGAATCACGGTCCAGCTTACAATTCGCGTATGCCATCTGGTGGTGATTAACGGCGAAATTGTGGTTCCGGGTCGTTCCGCTATTGATTTATATGTTTGACATTGTTCATTTTTCGAAATATTTGTCAGAGGGGAATATGGCTTGCATCCGGAAGGATGTTATCCAGAGAGGAGGTGAGATAAATTTGAAGGAGCTGGAGATGGGTGTTAAAAACAAATGGCAGTGGAAATGGTTAGACATAGTCATAGACAGTTGTTCTCCTGTTGTGCTTAAATAAATTGTGTACTGAAAAGCATTATGACTGTTATGATGTAAATTGTTGAATATTTTAATGCATTTACATGGTCACAAGTAACTAAAGGTGCAATTTAATCAGTTTGTGTGAAAATAATGTTTTATATTTTACTGTTATTATTTGTGACTCAAATGGTTACTAAACTTTGAAGAAATGTTATTACAGGTAGATGATGGGTCGCAGTGTGAGTGAAAGGAATGTGTAGGGGATTCCAGCGTGTGCCATCGACGAACGGTGGATGGCTGTAGAAGGTCAAGGGAAGTACCCCAGTAGTAGACGTAAGTTTCTTAGTAAGCAAATCCGGCACCCATGTGTCTGAACGACTTCCGGCTGCGCGCGCAGCCAATCAGAGCGACCCCTGACGGTTGTGGGAACACCACAAACCGTGCGCAGCGCCCCCTACGATAGTGGACATAGGAACACACAATATACACCTTAATAATAATACATCGCCCACCCCACCCCACCCCACCCCACCACAACACTTGACCCTGACCTTGACGGAGTGACTAGTCCGAGTGGCGAGCTAATACTAACTGGAGGCCCTAACGACTGGAGTTAACTGTAAGCCCAAGCGTTTATCCAGCTGTGAGCCATAGTGCGAGATCAAAGGATGCCAGTCGGAACAATGTAGCAACGGAGCCGAGCTAATCAGTGAAAAAAAATAAAACCGCAACAATGTGGCAAGTACATTATTGATGAGGGACTGAGGCATGTTATAGCCAGTATATATGTAGTGGACATAAGACGTCATAAAATGAAAACTGTTAAATATAATGCGATGATGTAATATTTATTATTTAGCCGACATGCATGGCAACATTTTATCCGTTGCATTATGGAAATCTGACCGTTCAGTAAAGAAATTGTAGCAGGGTGAAAATTGACTATGTGTATAATATGCACACACACGCAATGGGAACGAGAACTCAATACAAGACGGGAATATATATATAATATCAGCTCAAGCAAAAGTTAATATATATGAAACTTTTAAATATAATGCGATGATGTTATGTGCATTATTTAGCCGACATGCATGGCTACATTTTATCCGTTGGATGATGGAAATCTGACCGTTCAGTAAAGAAATTGTAGCAGGGTGAAAATTTACTATGTGTATAATATGCTCAGAACTTCAACACAAGACGGGAATATCAACTCAAGCAAAAATTTAATATATATGAAAAACGAAGTACAGTTACAATGGGAATATATATATATATAGATATATTTTAAAACATTAGAAGTATATATAGAATTATAAACATTATAAGTATAGAAGTTAAACATTATATATATATATATATATATATATATATATATATATATATATATATATATATATATATATATATATATATATATATATATATATATATATATATATATATGCGTGTGGATAAGTTCATGGAGCATTATTGAACGCCCTCAAAAGATTTCGGCGAACGTGACGTGGCGTCATATTTCGTCGCAAGTTGCAGCGTAGTCGGAGCGGCTCCAGCGTGCGTCGGCGTCGACGCTGTAATGGAGACATGTGATCGTGTGACGGTGTGACGGGGTAACGCTGCAGCTCTGTCAGTACACCCAACCAGGCCCTCCGATGATCGAGGAAAGCTGCTCCTAGTGACGGTGGGATACGTAGCAGCAGCAGCTCGGACATAACACCCAACCAGACCCTCCGATGTTCGAGGAAAGCTGCTGCTGTGTTACATTCATCGTCCCAGGATTCTGGTTGGGTGTCATTGCGTCGATACCCGAAGGTGCAGTGTTGCAGTTCGGCGAGAACGTGGCGCCATCGACTAGCTTGCTCCATGAATGATGGTAATAAATCATTAGCATATAGTTCACGAAACTCGACGGTAGCCCGTCTGACCCGGCGCTCTATAGTCATGTCCTGCAGTTCTGCCATAACGAACGGCCAGTCATGTCTATGGATACTGCAAGGAAACGACAAAACCAGAGTGAGAAGATGCATAGTGTAGTCATCTATATATATATATATATATATATATATATATATATATATATATATATATATATATATATATATATATATATATATATATATATATATATATATATATCAGACGTAACCAAGCAACGAGAGAGATGGAATGCGAAACCGATCGACTGGTAGTGTTTATCGCTAGGCAAGCCGCTGCATATGGAAATTGGACCCGACGAACACTCAGCGAGACATGTATACACGGGAACGATAGAACAGTAGGTAAAGTGAACATTTATTAAAAATGTAGAGCTATGTAGAGCTAAGTAGGGCTATTTAGAGCTATGTAAAGTATTATATATATATATATACTCACGCACGATCCATCAGTTGAAACATCGCGTTCCCGACTACTTGGAGAACGGCCAACACATCTGTAAAGACGGCTATAAGTTCTGCAGGCATGATCGACTTGAATTGCTACGAACTCAATAATGGCGGTTGTGATGACGACACGATGATCTCAGCCGTCTTATATAGCATGCTAGAAATAAGCCAGACAGCTGTCGGAACCCTCGGAACAATACCACAGTAATCAGAAAACTGATAAGCGGCCGGCAACTGTCAGCTAACCGACGCCGGGCATCCATCACGGAAGGAAAAAACGAGGTTATGAGTACTCAGACAGCTCTAGAACGGCGTGTATTTAATACAGTAAATGTACATTTTAACGTCATAAAGGCAGTATGAATCGTCCTATACACTTCAGAGGCGGTAACAGTTATCTGTCCAATTTCTACGTGTGCAGGATACATGTGTGGAATAGAGAATTTAACACTGTTGAAAGCGCGTACCAGTGGCGTAAATGTATTCAACATGGTGATTTGCATACAGCAGAACAATTCTAGCCACACGCACTGGTCTACAGGCGAAATACCTCAGCAAGAGCATTCGGGAGAAGGTGCATATACGCGCAGAATGGAACAAACAGAGATATTCTGTAATGTATGCGTTAGTCGCTGTTAAATTTCGCGATGCAACCCTACGTAAACGACTGTTAGACACACGGGAAGTTGAATTGAAGGAATGGGTAAAGAGTCGGGAAGGATACTGGAGTGCACTGACGTACAGTGGTCAAGCAGGTCGGAACATGCTTGGACAGATACTTATGCGAGTACGCGAGTTCATTCGAATGCATCAGAATCCCCCCACAGTGAAACGATGGCCAGACGTAACGCGAGTCGATCACAAGACCGGTGGACAAAGTACAATGCACTGCCAGACACCCAGCGCACAATAGCGACATCACGCGCGCGGCCAACGGTGGAGATAAGATTGCGCGCCACAGGCAGTAGGAGGCCTATATAAACCAAGCGCACAGTTAACGATTCACACAACCGCTCTCCGATCGCCCAGTACAAGTCTAATCGTTCGTCAGCAGCAACAGCAGAAGCAATGGCCGTACAACAATTCGTCAACAACGAGATGAACCTTACACGTCTACATAATGAAGTAAGTAACGGAAATTATAGATTTACACGTCCGATAACGATAGTACAATGTGCCGTGCAAGATAAATATATCGTATATCCATCGTGTCAGCAGTGTAACAAACGTGTGATTCCGGAAAACAATGGGTATGTGTGTCCGATTCATCGATGGCAGCAGGTTCCAGTGTACAAGTTCGCTCTGCGTGTCCTCCTACAGGATTGGATTGGCAGTGAATGTTGGGGCACGACGTTTAATGAAAAGGCAGTTCAGGTATTGGGATTCACTGGTAACGCCTACATGAGCATGACGTCAGACGCCGAGCGGTACGCGGCACTGGATATGTTGCGGGGGGCCCGTGTCATGGTGACCATTAGGAAACGCGTAGCGGGGCAGTATGTCAATTACACCGTGTCAGAACTGGAAGTAGTGACCGTGTAAATCTGTTGACAGGATGACGTCGCTGCTGCTACTGCAAGCAGTGACGTCAGGGATGAGAACATGAGTGGAAAAGATAAGGTAATGGAAAGGTTACGTAATAATAGTAGTAAAATACTATTCTCCTCCTCGGTGGAAAGTTGTTCACCGCCACCACTCATTATAATAACAGATGACGAGGGGGAGAATACGTCACAGCCCGATGTTATATCTATAAGTAGTAGTAGTAGTAGCGACGAGATGGAGGCTACGGTGAGTGGTCTAGATAGGATACGTGATCGATCCGAAGCCATGACGAACGAAAATAACTTTTATAATGCACTAGAGGTCGCCAGTGTCCAGTATGCCTGTGACGAGGTGAACCACATAATGAATTTAACGGACGACAAGGAGCGTTACGTACCATCGTCCAGCTTGGTCATGCACGTCTTACGGTAGTTATCGATAGAGGTAACCGCAACGTGTGCGAACATGCAGTGGCGACACGATGTGACAGAGTTGGTTAGAAAGAGTCTAGCCGAACGATACACAGATATACAGGGCGACGCGGACGAATATGCAGAATGTAACTAGTATTTCTGTTCAATAGATAAGCAACGGCCTACGGCAACTCCGGAGGTGGCGCCATCACGCAAACGGAAGACATCAGCCACGGCAGATGGCGACACCAGAGAGGTGAAACGGCGAGACACTGCCGCATCACCATCAACATCCAATGACGACTTTTGAGTCACCACCAGCAGCAGTGCCACTACCATGGGATGTTGATGATGATGATGATGATGATGAACAACATGACGATGATTTCAAGTTCAGCCCCGCTTCGCCTCCGCTGACACAGACGACCGAGCGAGAGGAGGAGACGGCACCACCACCGACGCTGTACGTGTATCCAGATTCAACTGTCGTACTGACGCCGGACGGGCGTTCCGTTCGGATACCAGACCGGCCCGCCAACCAACCGGAGAGTCCGGAACCCTCCACAAGCCACACCTACGCAAGCCACATGAACACAGAGGTGTGTAAGATCATGATTGAAGAGTCGGTGTCGCATATAATAACAAACGAGTGGCGAACATCATCACAAACATTAGAATAGGTGACGACGAGCATATGCGAATCCATCACGGCAACTATACTGTCGCCGGAATGGCATGAACTCATGAGATCGTATGCTCGCATCAACATCCGCCGTCAGCAGTAGTTAGTAGTTGAACATTAGTAGTTAGTAGTTGAACATTCAGTAGTTGAACATTAGTAGTTAGTAGTTGAACATTAGTAGTGAGTAGTTAGTAGTAGTAGTAGTAGTAGTAGTAGTAGTAGTAGTAGTAGTAGTAGTAGTAGTAGTAGTAGTAGTAGTAGTAGTTGAACATTATAACCACTGTAGATGAACTGTATATGAATATTAGTATTAGTAGGTGAACATGAGTATAATTGCTGTTATGTAGAATGAAGTGTACTACGACGAGGCACCTGTACTCCCAGCCAACGTTCGGGATCGTGCTGAAGTACTGGCGGTTATCACCGCGTATATGACGTCGTCAACAGAATACTATTATTAGTCAAACATAACCATTAATGTATATATGTATATATACACACATAACGACTTATATAGTACATCATCATCATCAATATATGTAACCTCTGTCGCGGTGTAACAGCCCACAAGTTAATTACCATTAAACTAGCCACTGGCGTGTCGATAACCGATCGTAAGCTAGTGGTCACTATCGAGGTTGTAACAATCCCACAAACCATCATGTCATCATAGTATTTATATAAGTCTATCCGTGTATATGTATATATATATATATATATATATATATATATATATATATATATATATATATATGATATACCACATTTTAATGAATAAAAAGTCATACAATGACTGATACGTGTTGTCAGTGGTGTTCCCTCGTCCTACATAGTTGAAAGAGAACCCGTAGCCATCGATAATGGACACAGTAGCCATTACCATAGGAATACACCTTAGTTAATACACCATTCACCACCACCACCACCACACGCACTATATATAGATGTACTAAGGACCGCTGTCTCTCAGTTGTAGACGCGTACAGCACCATGAAACGTCATCTATGTCGGCACTGTGGACTGGCACTCGACACGTATGCAGAGCTACGACGGCACGTAGAGAGTCATTCGACACCGTCGGTAAATGAACACTCGTATTCGGTGGCGCAACCAGCAGCGGTGCCACCTAGTGACCACGCCAAGAGAACGAAATATGCGTGTAAATGCGATGCAACGTTTGGGAGATGGGACGATCTGCAGCATCACGTAAGGTCCGTATGTCGTCTTAGTAGTAGCAGTAGTAGAAAAAAGACCACAGTCTACACTTGTACGAAATGTGGAAAGAATTTCGTTAGTCGTGGCACCCTGAACAGACACGCACGAACAACGAGTACCGACGTCAAGGAGCCACCATCACCGAAGAGATCAAACAGGGAAGACACCACACCCCACCACCCACTCGTTACCGACGAAGACCCCATCGACCCACCTGCTCGACACCCCTTCGCCGACAACCTGTCGACGGAACTGCTAGATGTCGTTCGAGCGCACTGGTCGACCGTACGGACACGTGTAACGAGAGGACCCCTCCAATGCAGGTACGATTACAGATTAACGACGCTAGACACGACCGTTCTAGAGATGCCTTTGAAGATCATGTTCCAGGAACAGACCAACGCCTTCAATATTAATCTCAGTTACGGGTTCATTCTGAGGAACAAGAATACGGGTCGATAAAAGTACTACCATTCCTCGTGCAACTGCTGTGGACGCTACCTGGACAAGCCCAGTCTCATCACCAACAGCAAGGACTTTGATGACTTTCTCGAACGCATCCGAGAAACCGACGTCTTGCAATGGGCCATCAATCAACGACCGGATTCTGCGTGGGTGTGTGAACTCGTGACCAATGTCACATTTTTCGTCAACCGCATCATCGATCACCCGATAGGATGTGTAGGAATGATCTCCCTTCCAGTCTACATCAAGAAGAACAAAGCCGTCATCAGATTGGAAAAGGAACGCAATCATAATAAGAGGTACAGTGACAACCTGTGTCTCTTCCGGTGTCTGGCCCTGCATCGTGGAGGTGACGTACGCCGATTGTAACGGTGAAGACGTTGTACGAGGCTTACGACCAAGACGGCGTACCCATGGAAGAATTTGCCGGGGTCAAGATGGATGACCTCTATCGTGTAGAGACCACGTTCTAAACGAACGTGTGAGTGTACAGTCTCGTAAAACCGGATGGAGAGGATGGAGAGGATGGAAAGACAACTGCCGAACTCGTCCGTCGATCGGTATGTAAGTACCCTGACACACTCTACCTCAATCTTCACGAGACACATTTTCCCTTCATCCAGGATGTACGCATGTACTGTCACTCGTACAGATGTCGGAAGTGCGGTGACTCGTTGTGGAAAGATGCATGGAAGCTACGCAAACACGAGAGCACGTGTACGGGGGGTGTGCGTCAAGTCTATCCTGGTGGCGTGTACCATTCGACTTCATCGGTGTTCGAACGGCTGGAGAACATCCGAGTGGCCGAATCGTTGCGGTACTATCCGTACCGAGCCACCTTTGACTTTGAGTGTTGGTTCGATACCGAGCAACTTCCGTCGGACAGTGGCCAGGTTCACTGGGTTGCGCGTCACGTCCCGCTGAGCGTTAGCGTGGCATCCAACGTACCCGGACACGAGCAAGTGAAATGTCTCGTCACGGATGGAGACACCAACAAGTTGGTGAGCGCCATGATGGATATCCTGCGATCGATGAGTGACGCCGCGTACGACAAGATCAAAGACTCATACGAGTATGCGTTGGAACAACTCGCAGAAGCGCTGACGAACTGGGACGAACAGGAGGAGACTGCACGGTCAGCCACCGACAAGGAAGCTCGACCGGCAACCAATCCGTACAAAACGCTGATGGGACAACTGTATGGATGGATGCATCAGTTTCCTGTCATCGGGTTCAATTCGGGTAAGTATGGTCTCAATGCCATCAAACAGTTCCCCATACCGTACTTCCTGTCGACTGCAAAGCCAGAGGAAAAAGAAGAGGAAGAAGAAGAAGAGAGGGAGCAAGAGGACAAAAAGAAAGAAGCAGAGAACGATGGAATCGGGTAATTTTTCGTCATCAAACGCAACAACACTTTCATGTGTCTTTCGACGGATCAGCTGAAATTCCTAGACATGACCAACTACATAGCCCCTGGGTTCAGCTACGACAAGTATCTGAAAGCGTACGGATGCGAGGTGACGAAAGGTCATTTCCCGTACGAGTATATGGACCGTCTGGAGAGGCTCGACGACACCGCTCTTCCACTGAAGGAGGCCTTCGTCAGTCGACTGAAGAACGAAGGTATTTTAGACGAGGATTACGCCAGTTGTCAGGAGGCCTGGTGCGACAATGGCATGACGACGTTGCGCGACTTTCTCGTCTGGTACAACAACAGGGACGTGGTTCCCTTTCTTCAGGCAATCGATAGACAGTTTGCCTTATATCAACAACGTGGAATAGACATGTTCAAGCAAGGCATCGGCGTACCTGGTCTGACCCTGCTGTAACTGTTCAACGACCTTCCAGAGAAGACCTACTTTACCATCTTCAACGAGAAGAATAAAGATCTGCATGACCTCGTCAAAGATAACATTGTAGGCTGTCCTTCGATCATTTTTCACCGCTATCACGAGAAAGGTGTCACCACGCTACGTCAGAACGAGTACGGAGAGGCTGCTCGTCCTTGTCGGTCGATCGTCGGATACGATGCGAACGCATTGTACCTGTGGTCGCTCATGCAAGACATGCCTATGGGATGGTGCACGCGACGACGGGCAGAGAACGACTTCCGCCCCGAATCGGCGCAGCTGTACGGACAGATGGCTGGAGAATGGTTGACGTGGGAATCCGAACGCACGGGACGTCCCATACGACATCAGATCAACGGACGAGAAAAGAGAATAGGCAAACATCGGGTGGATGGATGGTGTAGTGAGACGAAGACGGCTTATCAGTTCCAAGGTTGTTTCTTCCATGGTTGCCCGTGCACTCGAGAAGAGGTGAACGCCGTCATCGGGAAACCCATGGCGCAACTGCTCGCCGAGACCCGAAAGACCACCGCCTACCTACGTCACTTTGTCAAGGTCGTCGAGCTGTGGGAATGCGAGTGGAAAGAGATGAGACGAGCCCTGGCCGTACGAAAGTGTCTGGATGCTGCATTTCCCCGACGTCGACACGTGCGGTGGACGATGACGTCGCAACAGATCCTGAACGGCGTGCGTGCAGGAACCGTATTCGGCATGATCGAGTGCGACATTTGCGTACCGGAAGAATTACGCGAGCACTTTTCCGAGATGCAGCCCGTGTTCAAGAACATCCGTCTGATACGCGAGGATCTCGGTCCGTTCATGCACCGATACGCCGAAGAGCACAACATCATGTCGACTCCAAGGCGCATGCTCGTGGGTAGTTATCGTGGTGATAAGATACTGCTTGCATCGCCACTGCTGCGATGGTATCTGGATCACGGTCTCGAGGTGCTGCACGTTTATCAGATCATCGAATACGATCCTATTCCGTGTTTCCGGCGGTTCGGCGATGCAGTGTCCACGGCCCGACGCGAGGGAGACGTCCACCGAGACAAGACCATCATCGCGGACACCATAAAGTTGCTGGGGAACTCGGGCTACGGAAAGACCATCACCAACGTTGACCGACATCGCGACGTCAGCTACTGCACGGAGAAGGCGGCATCGCTCATGGTCAACGATAAACGGTTCCGACAATTCGACATCGTCGTCCACGATGCGTACGAGATAGAGATGAACAAGAAAACCGTCAAGTACACCCTACCCGTACACGTGGGATTCTTCGTTCTGCAGTACGCCAAGATGCGCACGTTGCAGTTCTATTACGACTTCATCAACAGATACGTGGAGGGCCCTCTGTTCAAGTACTGCGAGATGGATACAGATAGTGCCTATTTGGCCTTGGCCGATGAGTCCGTCGATGACCTCGTGACCCCGGCACTACAAGATTATTATTTCCGACATCGCTCCGAATGGCTCCCGTCCGAATGTTGCGACGAACATCGGAACGAGTACGTGCGCTGTCGACTCGCCGATCGACCTTGGATCGGAGACGAGGCGTTCTGTAAGGCGCGCAGAGCGTTCGACAAGAGGACACCGGGTCTGTTCAAGGTCGTGTGGTCCGGTGACGGGCTCGTGGGGTTGTGTAGCAAGACGTACTATTGTTTCGGAGCCACCGACAAGTACAGCACCAACTGAGCAAACGTCATAACACCATCGACTAGGATACGTTCCTGGAGGTGCTCACCAACCGTCGGAGCGGAAGTGGAAATAACCGTGGATTCCGGGTGCATAAATCGTCCGTGTTGACGTACGTGCAGGAACGGGCGGCCCTCACCTACTTTTACGCCAAACGCGTGGTGCACGAAGACGGGGTGACCACGGGTCCGGTGGACGTGTAGATAAGGCGATGCACGCTGCACTTGTTTCATACACGATCATGGATGCACGATGGAAACATCCCTTCACGTGCATCGTCGCCGGACCGACGGGGTGCGGCAAGAGTACTTTCGTGACGCGTATGTTGCGTCACGCTGCTGCGATGATCGATTCACCTCCCGAAACAATCACGTGGTGTTACGGAGAATGGCAAGAGGCTTACGCAACGACGGACTTGGTCCACGTGCGGTTCGAGGAAGGGTTACCGACGGCGGCCATGTTCGAATCGACAACGAGGAACCTCATCGTCATAGACGATCTCATGGCAGAAACGGACGAACGGGTCACGATCTTGTTCACTAAAAAAAGTCATCACAGGAACACGTCCGTGCTGTATCTCGTACAGAACCTTTACCCTAAAAACAAAGAGAGTCGCATCATCAGTCTGAATTCTCAGTACATGGTGGTGTTCAAGAATCCTCGTGAAGCATCGCAGATGTCGCACTTGGCTCGGCAGATGTATCCGGGACGCGTCAAGTTCGTTCAAGAGGCTTTTAAAGACGCCACGGCGGTACCGTACGGTTATCTATTGGTCGATCTCAAACAGGACACGCCCGAGGACATGCGTCTGCGCACGGCCATCTTTCCAGACGACGGTGTTCAGTACGTGTACTTGCCGAAGGTATAAAACGACCGAGTACGTGGATAGTCTCTTCATTCGCACCATGTCTGCCCTGGCGAAGAGACACATTGTGTGTATACAGGCTCTGAACAGAATCAAGAGCAACAAACTGAAAAGATCCATCATCGCCAACGCTGACGCCGATCTGCTGTGTGCACTGGACGAGTGTGCCTACAACATACTAAAAAAGAACATTCCATTGACCGAATTACAGAGGCGACGTTTGAGTAAATACAGGACGAAATTACGCGAGTTGGCTCAGAGACGAACGCCAGCTGCCAGGAGAAGACGCATCTTTCTGCAACCGCAGGTCGGCGAGGGACAGAGCGGAGGTTTCCTATCGGCCTTCCTAGCACCGTTGGCAAGTTCGGTCTTTCTACCCTTGCTCCGAGAGGTGCTGCTCAAGAGGTAGATACATAGAACAATCACGCAAGATGGCCTTGGTGGACCCGAGACTGTTGGACACGCTTCATTCACCCCCACCACCCGCAACCGACACCTTAGGTAAAAAGGTGCAAGCCCTCGATGACGATATGATGACCATCCTCGATAGAAAGGACCTAGACGACGGGACCAAGGTGACACTGTATAATCAGGTGTTGCAGCGGTACAACGTCTTGGCCGATAAACACGTCAAGGAACCGATACGCGTGGTCACGGTGAACGAGTCGATGGCGGGGTCGGGGTCGGGGGTGGAGCCGGGGCCGGGGTCGGAGGGTGCAGTACGAGCTCCTAGTAGCGGACTGGAGGCCACCGTCTTGGACACCGTTCCCAAGACCATGCAGGCTAAAGCCAGACGTTTGATGGAGCATCTCAAGAGAGATGTCGCGTGGACCGCTCGCGGTGAACTTATACACGAGGGCGTGCCGGTTGCCGGAAGTAACGTGGTGGATCTCGTTAATGATCTGTTGCGTAAGAGAAAGACCGATCCGACGGGTTGGCAGCCATTCGCACGATAACTCCGTGCCATCAACCTGCCCATGGCGTTGGTCGGTAACGTCACCAGGAGAGCCTACATACGACAGGCGACGACGGCCACTCCCTCTCGGCGGTCAGCTACTACTACTCCTGGTGCTGCTGGCAGTGCACGAAGATCGCTAAGTTGGACACCCCTCGCTCGTCAGCGTCGTCGAATGGAACATTCCATGCCCACCCCACCCCCCGAATCACGCAAGGCTTTGTCGTCATTGGCTGGTTGGGACGACTTATAAGGTGGTACGATGCGTGTCCGTAGCATAGTGTTCGTCATGCCAACCGATCCACAGGACGCGTACCGTTCCGTCGTCGCTGCGATATTTTGTAGTGGACTTTACTTGATTGCTCACGGTATAGCCCAAATTCTTATGCAACAGGCGTTATTCAGACTATGGTTTCGCTACTAGACTGTTGTTGCTCTGCCACTAGCGTTGTGGGTGCGATAGCGTGTGTCCTACTATACGTCGGCGTGCTTCTCGTCATTCGTCAGCATTCGTACTCCGGAGTCAACGTCACCGCCCCCGTCAACGCATCGGTCCTCCTCCTCTTTTAATGGCGCGGAGGAGAGAACAACCAATGAGGGAGGTCTACTTTGATCCAAACAGGGTAGGCAGTTATGGCGGAGTCGGTGCCTTGCGACGCGTCACGCGCGTGCCGCGGAAAATCGTCGCAGAATGGTTGTCGGAACAGGACGCCTACACCTTACACAAACCAGCGAGACGTCATTTCAAGAGACGCCGCGTCATCGTGGGTGGTATACATCAGCAGTGGCAGGCCGATCTCGTAGACTTGACGAAGTTGAAAAAAGACAAAGAAGGTATGACCTTTCTCCTCACGGTGATCGACGTCTTCTCGAAGGTGGCCTGGTGTGTTCCCATGAAGAACAAGTCCGCAGCGTCATTGACTGCGGCGCTGCTAACCACGTTCGTGGACGTTTGGCCACAGACGTTGCAGACAGATCAAGGCAAAGAATTTCTGAATAAATCCGTTCAGGCTCTATTGCAGCATTACGGCATCCATCACTTCACGCACAACGCGGAAACGAAGGCGAGCGTCGTGGAAATATTCAACAGAACGTTGAAGACGCGCATGTGGCGATACTTCACGAAACACCAGACGTGGCGTTACATCGACGTCCTTCCGGACTTGGTGCGTTCGTATAACAACACCCCCCACAGCAGCATCGGTATGGCTCCGTCAAATGTGAATGCAAAGAATCAAGAAAAGGTGTGGCAACGTCTGTACGGTCACGACGGTAAGGGTGTGCCCAAGTTGCACGTGTCGGATCGCGTGCGCGTCAGCAAGTACAAAGGCACTTTCGAAAAGGGCTACGAGACGAACTGGAGCGAGGAGATGTTCACGATACACGAGGTTCATCCCTCCGATCCACCCGTGTACCGCTTGCGGGACGATCTTGGCGAAGTGCTGGACGGCACCTTCTACGAACTGGAGCTGCAGAAGGTGTCGATACCCGTCGATAGAGTGTACCGCGTGGAGTCGGTACTGCAACGCCGTAAGGTTGGTAGACGAAAGGAGGCTTTGATGAAATGGTTCGGCTATCCCTCCAAATTCAACAGCTGGATCGATGCCAGGGCACTCGTCCACTCCACTATCAAGACTAGCCGCGCGTATGGCGACACTTCATTAGAGAAATCACACAAGACACGACACCACAGACCTGCACCACCACCATCATAGACGAGGAGGTGGAGCAGGAAGAACAAGAGGATTGTACTGAAGCTGCATCGAGCGAGAAAGACAGCACTCCCTGGCACCTGTTCGGTACCGTGTGTCCCAAAGAGGAGATTGTGTTTCTGTGTGAGGTCGTCGTCTTGTACACGGTCATCCTGATCAGCATTTACAACCTGACGACAGGTCACGATAATTCTAATCTGTGGACGGCTCTGTAGAGCAGTTCGTTGGGTTACCTGCTGCCCAATCCTACTTTGAGAGGCAATGGCGACTGATTTCTATCTGACGCTACCTAGCAACGCTTCCATGAAGGTGAACCCCGATAACACCTTGGCCCATTACATCACGGACTTGCCTCAACGCATATCGGTGTCTGGCGAATGGGAGTGCGAGCTGGCAGAGATCCAGTACCCGCATACTTGGTACAACGTTTGAGAGGACGACACCTGGTTCTACCTCAACGAGCGCACTCCTGTGGGTCTTACCCCGAGTACGAAGATCGCTGCTGGGTATTACCTGACGTATTGTTGGACCACGTCAACAAGGCGCTGAAACGCATGTGGACGGATAAGACGCGGGCTAAAATGAGCTACAGTACCATCACTCAGAAAATGACGTTGCACATGACACCGGGCACCGACTTCAGCATGCCGTACCAGAGTGCAATGGGTACCATTTTGGGATTCTACCCGTCACTTGTCACCAGTCCAGCGAGAGATAGGGATACACGCGTGTACACCCACCCGAGAGTAGGAGAGGAAACAAATCGAGCCTATCCACCGGAGCTCAGTCTCACGCCGTCGGCCACCGTTACTTCGCCACCCGAAAAAACAAAGACTACCGATAGCCCGTACTCTTTCCGTCAAGAGGCCAATACCGTGGTGAACATGCATCAAGGGTTCGACACCATCTACGTCTACACGGACGTCGTGGAGTCTCGCATCGTCGGCGACAGTCTCGTGCCGTTGTTGCGATGCCTTCCGATCGTTTCACTAACGTTCACTACGTGCCTCTGTTGCGCAAGGAGTTCGGGACCATAGAGCTGCCGACGTACTCCAGTCTGCAGACTGTGAAATACTGGCTGGGAATGGAGAGCAGCAGTGAGCAGATGCATGATGCACCAATGAAGCTGCTCGCAGTTGACAACCATGTATTGGACCACCCCCGAAAAAACCTGATGCGGAACATGAATCTGGCGTACATCACACACAGCAAGGTGAAGCAGGGTGCCAGGAAGGGCATGCAGAACGGTCTGCAACAGCGTAGCATCGCTGGACAAGCAACACTGATGTCAAAATGCAAAGCGCAAGAGCAGAAAACCAAAGATGCAAAGCGACTAAAAACTCTCCACCTTCACTATGTGATGAAGAAGAGAAAACATACAAGACAGAAAGCAACAAGTGACAGGAATGACAGGGAGAAACGCAGACAACAAAAGAAGCAGTGATCCAGTTATTTGTCCACAAGGAACACTGAACATTCATGCAGACATTTCTCTGTAATTTTCACACTGAACACTGAACTTTCAAGCATATATTTCTTTGTCATTTCTACAACGAACACTTCTTTTTATATCATAAACTACTTATCGTGAATTGTGTGTAATATGCATTTAAAGTTATATGTAGAATATTGTGAGTCTTATCATATGTATAACAAATATTCATATACTGTTACTTAATTTTTTTTTTAAATCGGAAATGTAGCTAGTGTAAAAAGACATTCAGTTGAACCCAGCGTTCTCGCGTCACGCAAAAATCTTCCTCTTAAATGGTTTCTCTCCTCTCACATGCCTGAATTTATATATATATTATTCTTTTATTGTCAAATGTAAACACTCCTGAACAGGGTCTTATTCTGGATATAAGTGTATAAATAAACTGTTATTATCATATGGGAGCAAGGTTTGGGTTCCATCCGCGTGGCGGCGCCTCTGTGCAAATCTGCAAAGTCCATATACGGTATATTGGTTTTGATATATAATAATAATATATAAAATACTTCTATTGCGCCAAAATCCTCGTGAGACCCAAGCGCGGCAGCGCACAAAAACAAAAGAGGTTAAGCAGTTCATAATCGATAAGCAGTTCCAGTTGTAAAAAAGTTGGATTGGTACGCTGGGGAGCTATGGAGGATAAGCGAGTTTAAACAGGTGGGTTTTTAGTTTACGGCCAAATGTTGTTATATTTCCTACTAACTTGACACTAACTGGGAGTGAGTTCAACAGAGTCGGTGCAGCAACTAAAAAGCTCTAGTTCCGACATTTGTCTTAACACTGGGAACAATAGTTGTCTGGGCTGTCTTGCAGGAGTGAGCAGTGAATGTGGATGAAAGTGCTTGATAGGTAATTCTACAGATTTGAAAAATAATGCGATATCGGACATGGAGCCAATGCAATGATTTAAGAAGGGGTACTGAGTGAGAGGAACGAGGAGGCCGGGTAACTACCCTTGTCAAACAATTTTGCAGACGTTGAAGTTTCAAGATGTCCTTGTGAGCAATATTATGATAAAGGGAATTGCATTAGTCAAGTATACTGCTAACAAGAGCAGTTGCAATACTTTTGGCGACAGTAGAAGACATTATACCGGCGAATACGACGAAGGTCACGGATATGATAAAAGCAACAACGACAAGTTTGTGAAATAAGCTGTCTAATTTTTTTATTATTATCGAAGGTGACTACTAAGTTACGTGCTGAGACGGTCGGTGTGAAATGCTGGCTTAGGTGTTGGGAATATATATATATATATATATATATATATATATATATATATATATATATATATATATATATATATATATATATATATATATATATATATATATATACAATTAGCTGCACCAACGTGTTTGCATGAGGAAAATAGTTCACGACAGAAAATGCCGCTTTATATTTTAAATAAAATCTTTTTTTATTTTACGACAGGAAGTGGAAATTCATCCATTATTTCCCGTGTTTGACATTCTCTGTTATAATTCATTGTCATTATATACAATACCTATTGTAGCTATAATATGCTGATGTTATTAATAAATATTATTGGTGATCAACTACCGGCTTGCGCATACGCAGAAACACCAAACGAAAAATATTTGACGGCTGAAAAATGTTTGTCCAACACCGACGCCGCTGACGATCAATTTATAAAATGGCGCTTTATTTATTAGCTGTCTCCCCGAAGTATAGACGCGGTATTAAAGATAACAGTCCACCGTCAGTCTTGCGGCACAATGTCAGCTGTTTAAGTGGCCGATTACCCTGAAATAAACTAATTAAACTTTACATTTTAAAGGTTGTTTGAAATCCATTAGACCCTAAAAGCCCCAAAATAAAAAAATGGGGGTCCCGTGCACGTTTTTTTAATATCTGACATAGGAACAGTTACATCACCTGCAAGATAAGTAACACTGTACAGTACTCTGATCATAATAACACGGGATTTATGTACTATTCAAATATAAAACTTGCTGGAATATTACAATTTGATATGTTCATATTATATAAAGCATATGTCAAACTCGCATAACAAATTGTAAAATTTATTATTTTATGTATTATTTATTAAGTCGCGGTAAAACCACATTTTAACTAAATTTTGACAATATTCAATATTTGATCTACAAGGAGTAACACCACTTCAGTAAAATTTGGCCAAAATGTTCGTTTATTATTTGTCTCTATTAAAAGGCAAAAACAGTTGGGTGTTCCATAAAAAAAGTTGAAATATCTGACATAGTAACAGCTACGCCAGCAGCACAAACAGCAAAACTGTTATCCAAAGCCAAATTTCACCCACAAGGAGTAATGGTATTTCAGTAAAAGTTGGCCGAAATGTTAATTTATTATTCATATCTGTATACATAGAAAAGACTAATGAAGTGCCAGGCAAAAAGTAGGGTTTGCTGTCTTAAAATCACACGAGTTCCGAACGTAATTTTATATAACGAATTTGTCCGCCGGGGCGCTCTACTGGTAGTACATTATATTTATGCTGTTTTTTAAACACAAAACGTGTATCATTTGATTTTATTATTGGCATAAAGGACGTAGTTTCAATCGACAGTATGACTTTTGTATTGATTTCATGTTTTGACTCCGTTGCATAGTTAGCTTGATTTCATGGTAGCCGCCCACCTTAAAGGGGAACTGAAGCAATTTTGTGTTATGCCGTATATTTAAATATATATTATCTAACTATGCATTAATGGTGACAGATACCTGCTAATTTATGAGATAAACTGAAAAACTGATTTTGTTCGAGACAAAAATCGACAAAATACACCACTGCGTATCGCCATCTTGTTGTCGAAACGAGTGGTTTGAGTCGCGTATATCTAATCAATGTAAATTTTCGATTTTTTGCGATTTATTTCGTAAATAGGCATTCTGGAGCGAAAAAAAAGATATGGGTCTCTGTTATATATACAAGTGTTTACACACGTCAACAAAATAGCGTTTTTGTTCGTTCCAAATAAAAAAAGTTAAAGAAATTACAACAAAACACGCACAAAATCGTGGAAAACGCCACACTTCTCGAACACACGAGACGCTAACCAACGAGAATATGCGATAACGGAATACCGGAACTATTTTTTACTTGTTGACAAGATGGATGCATCGCTTGTGACAGTTTTACCAGATCTGCTACTAGCGATTAGTGGTTTACTGAACTTCCGTAATAGTTGTCTATCTTTGGAGAAATGGAAACCACAGACGAAGAGTCTAGTTCGACAGGCCACACGGAAACAACGATTGACAGTCGTAAAGTGTCACCGATTGTGCGAGTCACGCTCCAGACTCCAGGTCGGCTTCGCCTTTGTTGACGTTGGATTCAGTAAAAATTACAACAGCGATTTGACTGTCAACGATTCCTGACTAGGTAATGTGATGTGGTGATTCTGTGGAAACTGCGTCCCTATGTCTGCGCACATTTACGTTGAGTCACCATGCTGCGCCGAGGAAGCTACCATGCCTAGAGCTAGGCTATGGCTATGCAGCACCGTGTGCCCGACCGCGTTGGTGCTTGCATCACCGTACGACGAAGATGATTTTGTAGTGATATGCACAAACAGAGCGGTGCTAGATGTTGGTCTGCTGTCATTGCATGATTTGCGTGCCGACTCATTGATTCGCCCTACAGCTAGCAGGTCAGTAATTCAATTGTTATCGAATCATTGCCATTTTAATACTCATATTTTTTCTGCATATTTCTTTTACCTAGCCCGAGGGCGAGGTCCGAACTACAATGGCAATGCAAGCAGGCTTTTCTCTTTATTTAGTATATAATCTAATGAAGTGTACCGTGACTGTATTTTAATATTGTGTTTGATTTTGTGTTGAATAACATTGATGACAATAATAACATGAGGGTTTATTTAATTCATTATGTGAATATATATATATATATTCTTAAATGTTACCGTAATCGTGATTGTAATAATGATTGTAATCATGACTACATTAGTAATTGTGATTGCAATAATTACTGTAATCATGATTACATTAATATTCGTACTTGTAATCACCCCTCTCTGTAGCACACCACAACACCTTGTTGTTTGGTGCAATGTAATCATTTAAATAACAATAATTAACTACTCCCAGTATGTAATGTTCACAGTTTTGCAACTATTATGGTAATTATGGAATTAGTGCTATCAACTAACCCTGACAAATTATATTTCAGGCTCAGGAAAGGCAAGACAAGTAATCCCATCCTGCGATGTGGGAAGGATCTGTGATGTCTATTCTGAATTGAATTGATGGAAAGTTTAGCTATGGAGATTGACCTGATACAGGTGAGTTTACTGATAGTCTGATATAGACAAATTATGAGGCACCCACAGTATGCAGCAGGTCGAAAAACAACCTGGAAAACTTCAAAAATTCCCACTAAAATATTAATAACTGAATGATGTGAATGCCTTCTTATCCATATCCCACTTCTGTCAACAAAAATGTTACCTGCAGCATCTTGCATGTCACTACACACAATTTCATTTATATTGAGACCAACATAAAATATATCAACAGTTTATTCACATAGAAAAACAATTACCAAAGAAATAAGGCTAACTAGAACGACTGAAACCAAGACTAAACATTTACTAAAAACAGTGACTTCTATCACCGGAAAATACAACCTGGAACATGGATATCACAGTTACACACATCATTATTATGCCACAACATATCAAATATACTGGTAGTTTAGCTTAGGAAATAATTAATCTTTATAAAGCCAAGGCATTTTAACTGTTTCACCATCATCATCTGTACCAATGGCAATAGACTACTTGTTTTGATTGGACAGTAAATGTACACCAATCATGTGTAACAATATTACTTGTTCTGACTGACAGTAAACGTACACCAATCATGCATACCAATACACTACTTGTTCCTACCAACAGTAAATGTACACCAATGATCTCATTCTGGAATCTGCACCATTTCACTACTTCTTCTGACAGTAAATGTACACCAATCATGTGTATCCAATATACTACTTGTTCTGACTGAATCTACTACTTGTTCCTACCGACAGCAAATGTAAACCAAGCGTCTCATTCTCTACCAAATACACTACTTGTACTGACAGTAAATGTACACCAATCATATGTATCAATACACTACTTGTTCTGACTGATAGTACTTGCACACCAACCATCTGTTCCAATACACTACTGGCACTAAATATACACCAATACACTACTTATTCTGACTGATAGTACATGTACACCTAACATATTCAATTCACCTTTCACTCATCCAGGGGTAGAAATCAGCACACTTTTCTGACAAGACACCCCAGTATCCGAAAGACCTTGGCTGATAGATCAGACATGAGTACAACCTGTGTCACAGTTTATGGCTGTTTGGTGTGTGGCAGGTGCAGAAAAGTGACATAAGTTTTTCTCACAAATGACAAACTTCTTCTCTTTCTCATAGGTGTCGGAGCTGCTTGAGTCACCCTCGGTTATGTCGCAGTTATCACATAGTGTGCATCATCTGCACCAATGTCTTTATTCTCACCGAATCTGATGGAAGCTTCGCATAGGAGTAGTCATGATCAACGTTCATTGGTGCAATAATGTTATCCGTGACTACAGCAGCATTCGCGAAGTGTCGCACTTGAAATATCGTTACCGGATCGATTTGCATTTCAGCATCAGTTGTATGTGGTGCCACAGCAGTAGTAGCAGTGATGGCACTAAAGGTGACATCCGTAATGTAAAGATTGACGGCATCACCCGTAGCGCTGGATGCTTCAAAACTAGTACCTGTACTTGTACGAACCAATGGTGAATCTTTCATCTGAAAAGATTACACATACAGTGACTTGAAAATTTTTACAAAATTCATCTTTTGAATAATAAAAATGAATCACAATGTGAGAAACTTTCTCTTGTATATATTATTTTTAGAATATAAGAGTGCCAGTGTCATATAGAATGTATAAAGTAATCAACCACAGGGAAAAGCATTTTCCTTATGGAGCCATGTTAATTCACTGGGTCTTTCACTGATCTCTTAATGTTTTTAATGAATCTGTTTGGTCAGTTTGACGAATGCCACTGGTAACATAACCAAACGCATGTAACCAAAATTGTAGCATCCTAGCTCCAAAGTGCATTATATTATCTAATCAACATTGCACTGTTTTCAATGGGCCAGGGAGGTCAAAATTCTATAAGGGGTCCAAATTGCATAACAAAATATGGACCCATAGGTACACTTTCTATGGGGTTCCTTATTTTATATCTGACACTCGATTTCGATAACATAATGCATGAATATTGTTATTGGACCAAATGCAGATCTATGCTTGTGACATCTTTACCTTATAAATGCTGCACACACATACCTGCCCACACGTATATATATATAATTATTAGGTATCATACTGAAAGCATCTGCTAGATAGTATGGTGCATGGACTCCCTCCCGACAAAAGCCCCACAGACATAAGCTTGTTTCAATTCAATTATACTGTTCATGACTGTTGCTGTAGTACACAGAGACAAGATATTGTCATGAATATACTTCAGGCATATGGTCAATTCCATTCCGGAATTGGAACTGACCCTCAATTCCAGTTCCGGAATTGGAATTGACTTCAAAATGTTTTTTTTAACTGGAATTTTTTTTTTTTTTTTTTTTTTTGGGAATTGGAATTGATTTTGTTTGAATTATTGACTTGATACTGTTAATATTTACCCTTATATTTACTTATATTACTTTTAAAATCATATTTGTCTGCTATTAGCATGTCACCCTGAATCTGGTAACAGCCAGGAAGTTGTCAACATTATAGCATAGACACTGTCTACTCTGGTATTGAAACATTGTGACCAAGAACAATATAATCAAGCATTTGCATCAAAAAGAAATACTAAGTTACTGTAACAGACAGTAAAACCAAAATCAGACCATTCAGGCCTCATTTTCTTTCTCAGTGTACAAGGTTTATTTACAGAGATTGCCAATTAAGGGCACCTGCCTGCTCATTCCCTTTGTGTGAGAGAGGAAGCCTGCCCCACTTGAATGCAGCCCCTTGTTTATCCAAGCCTAATGTTCAGCCCACAAGTTTCCCATACTAAACATGTCACTGGTCACCTGTACAATGCTGTTACATGTGGCTGTAGGGTTTGCCCTTTGTAGTAATTAAAAATGTCCCCATGGAGAATACATGTTGGAGATTAGGATGTTGAAGACTCAAACTTTCCAGTAAATTTGATGAAATATCAATGATACCACAACTGATAGCAATATAAATCCGCCTCCTAGTATATTTGCTCTCCCCCCCGGACATCTGCCCCTTTTTTCTATGATAGTTGACAAGTGAAAATCAGTTTGCAGTTTTATCATTATTACTACAATAACATAACATTCAATGACAAGTCAAAGTCACTTTAGCCTAATGCAATGGCCTATCCCCTGGAGTGTGTATGAGATGATCTTGTCACCAATTGTCTTCCAGGTATCATTGATAGTCAGATCAGTGGTGGAAGATGGGTTCTTGGGGTGATGCTTCCACAAACAGTGGTGGACAGTTTGGTTTGGTTTGGAGTGCCCCTGGTATTAGCTGCCTTAGTTTTCAGGTCCTCACGGACCTTGGCAGCTTCTATCTGTGCCATGTCACCATCATGGTTGCAGGCAGTCTTGTTGATCACATTCTGGATCTGGAGATCAGATCAGTGACCACAGCACCCTTGCATGATCAGGATCGACGCTGGCTTCACTCCCAATGAAGAGTAATCTTGTTGGTCCCCCTTCTTGGTGTAGGAATGACACTCGAAACATAGCTTCTGACCTCCTCAAATGCTAGTAGTAATTTCCATGGTGAAGTTATAAGTGAATTCTGACAACTCTGGCTTGTGCATCCAGTTTTATAGGAAAATGGAGTCACTCCAACTCTCCATGGTAAATGCAATTCAAAAGAAACCTTGTTGAGATGGCTTCTTTCAAATATCCTCAATTGTCCTAACATGTCCAGGTCCTAATGTCACTGGCTTCTTCCACAATTGCAATAAAGATAATCCTTTGATTACAGGATCATCTCCAACTACATAAAGTAATTTATTGGCTGATCTGGCACAAAGAACATTAATTGCAATTAGGGTAATATATATATTGAATTCATGTTCAGAAATAAAAAATAAGTTAAAAAAACTTACAAATAATCCAGAAGCTATGGACAGGGGGCAAATGTCCAGATTTTGAATACGGCAAGGGGCTAATGTCTGGGGGGCAAGTGACAAAGGGGCAAATGTCCGAAAGGGGGGCAAATGACCTGGACCCGATATAAACAGGGGAAACTGTTCAAAACTCAGATTAATAACCCAACTGTCCAGGGCTGTCCAAAATGTCTGGTTTTGTTAGCAAAAATCCAGGAGAGGTGTCGCAGCAGAAAGTACATATGAAATGGCTGGATGCCATTTTAAAGTTTTTTATGGCAAACCTGATATGTGTGTGTGTGTGTGTGTGTGTGTGTGTGTGTGTGTGTGTGTGTGTGTGTGTGTGTGTGTGTGTGTGTGTGTGTGTGTGTGTGTGTGTGTGTGTGTGTGTGTGTGTGTGTGTGTGTGTGTGTGTGTGTGTGTGTGTGTGTGTGTGCATTTAACGAACAATAATTTTTTAATCATATCTAATTAAATATGATTGTGCACACATGACAAATAAAACTGTGTTAAAACGAATTGGATTTGAATGTTTCTTTAGCCTAGGATTTTAACAGTTGGAATTGATTTTTTGCAAGGCAGAAGTAGAACTGATTTTTTGGGATTGACAAAACAGAATTGACCCCATGCCTGATATACTTCCTTCATATGTATAGCTTGTACTAATACTATTGTGGGTTGCCGACAGTTGCCCCCTCCCCCCATGATATTCATTACAGTGTTATCAGTCGACTTAGAATAAAATGTAATTAATACATCTCTATGAACTTCCGGTTATTACATGTGGGGTTTAATCTGATCAATAAAGCAAATTAATTTTATATAATTTTGCCTTATTGTCAAGTCACAAGAATTCAGACAGAAATTGTAAAGTGTCATTATAGAAAGCAGACATGTAATCTGACAGTGTTCAACTGGGTAGATGACGATGCCTTAGTTAGTTTCCTTTCCAGCTAGACATTGCATGGGTGAAATGCATTTTACTTAAATATTTAAATACTTTAAAAAAGTTTTTGTAACTGCATTTGCACTTAATCACAATGAAAGTATTTGTATATTTTAAATATTTCCATAAAGAATTTGAAATGTAAACAGCAACAGTAGGCTTCTGTTGCACTATAGTCTATACTGTCTTTTGGTCGTGTTTCTCCCATGCATCTACCCCCCCCCAGGCTTAGCCTTACGCTTGCTGCTTGCTCTCTAGGCATTTAGAACACAGGAGTATGAGACTTATTGACTGTCACTAAATAATATCAAATTATTTTCTTGAATAATTTTGCCTAGTACATACGCCATGGCCCATGTTATAAGGTTGCAGTGTATCCTGTAGCACTTACTGAGTTATTGTTATTGTTTTGAGAATTGAGTACGGCCACGTATTGACGGTACGTCTGATCACGTCGAAAATAAATCGGCGGATTGGAAAACACTCGTAATTATATCAAACTATTAACACTTACTCGCACTTTATTGTATTCATACATTTCGATTTACTGTGGGTCATATATATGCTGACGTTGAAGCACAGCTGTGCTTATTGGGGTGGAACTATATTGTAATCGTAGTGATAAGTCACAATGGTAACGGTAATCCAATTTACTAACCTGGTTTCGGCTCGTCGCTTCCTACGCATCGCTCTGCCCTCTGATATCTGACGTTTCCTTGTCGCAGAATAGTCTGTAGATGCATGTTCATATGCGAAAAAAAAGATCTAAGATGGAACGGTGTCTTTGACCAAGAATGACAACTTGATGCTCACCGTCTGTCCATGCTCATCACATAGTCATTTGTCTTGTAATCTGCATCGGAAAAGTGGTCACTCGCAGAGCCTGCGGCTGGCGGACACGGCAATTTCCGCATTTGATATGCCACCTTT
This sequence comes from Lamellibrachia columna, assembly GCA_963662155.1. NCBI lineage: Eukaryota > Metazoa > Annelida > Polychaeta > Sabellida > Siboglinidae > Lamellibrachia > Lamellibrachia columna. The sequence goes on from OY759262.1 coordinate 7,232,002, forward strand.
TCCGCTGCAAATTCTTCCTCGGAAGTCGATCAAAAGTTTTTTCCTTGCATTTGTAGTACTAGTTGATATATCCAGGAGCCATCCAGTGCACACCAGTTTTCTTTTTATTCGATTTTCCATGCGTTTCGGCCGTTTTTCCGAGAGGTTTTTACTGTGTGAACGCGGTGCCAGGAGCTCGTACTCAAACCACTCTGCCGCTGAGCCCCCCGCAGAGCAATATGGCGCCGCCCAGCGAAGATAATGGCAAAGTTAAAAAGGATATTACAAAATTACCGTGGCGTTGCGCCCATTATATAAGGGTGATATATACTGTAAATGGTATGTTATTATGTTTGGGCTATGGTTGTTCGAGTGCTTCACCCCCCCCCTTTAAGCTGCTTGCCGGAAACCCGCCGACGTAAGTTGTCCTTGAAACGTCAGTGACGTCATAAAGGTTATATGCGCATGTTTTCCGCTCACAATTGGAAACCGCGATGTATATTACATGGACTTATATTTACTGGACTGCCAGCTCCGCGCTATGCGCGAACGAGTTCGATTTTGCGCCCGCCGCGGACACTTTGAGTAGTTTACTTCCGGCGTCTCCGTTTGAGTGTAAATGGCGTTCGAGTCATGTTCGAGTTGCACAGATAAAAATGTCAAAAAGCGTCGGCAGCAACTGCTGCATAGTCGACTGCGCTTGCACAAGTGCAAAATGCAGAGGATTATCTTTTCATTGTCTACCAAAAGCTGGCACAAAAACGGAACCGAATGCCGAATGGTTTGCTGCATGCCATAAATAGAATCGACACATTACAATCCGCTAGGTGAGCTGCGGAAAATTCGGACGTAGAAATTGACCCAGAATATGTGACCGCCATCTTAGGCTCCGCCTGGTTTTGATGGTCATGCAGATTTGCATCATAACATTATGCAAATGAACGTGTGACCTTAACTGATACATATATCAACCAATGGAAGACTGACGAAGCATGTGGAATTTTCGCGGGCGTTCCTGGATTGACTTTGACCGAGGTAAGCTCGTGTTAACTTTTGCCTTGTGAATAGTAGTTAAAAATAATGGTAAATAATCATCGAACAACTTTAGCATGTCGATAAATGAAATCTGCAATATTTCAGCTTTATAATGATGTGCGTATTATGAATGTGAGTTTGTTCGCCCGAGTACAGCGTCGTTCGGAAAATTAGCTATGCGCGCGCTGTTTAGCGTTTAACAGTGCGTTTGCGTTGTTGACATCGCTCCGCGGCGAAGTCATTTTCCGCGATTCAAAGTCCACGCAATCGAAGTGTTTGCAACCAACTGCGGCTAGATTTAGTGGGAGCAAGTAATTATAGATATATCAATGTTGCATGGCATTAATAATCATTAAGATTGCTCTTGTTAAAATGTTATATTTTCACAATTTAAATGCTGTATTCGTAACTTCCGGTTTGTGCGTGACTTGGCACAGTTTTGACGGTCTGACGTCGTGATATTTCAGCATTTAAATCCACGCCATCTGCACTTTTACAATTATGTGCTGATAATTTTGAATGTATACAATCAATAAGATGTCTATTATTTTTGGTTTCCTTCCTTTATATTACATTTAAAATAGAAATAAATTAAGAAAATGAGAGTTTTGTTAAGCAATTACTTGATGTACGACGTGCATATATTATATTGTTTTTATTCTTTCTACGCGTACTTTTAATGCACAACATGTGTATGTATGTATGTATGTATATGTATATTATATGTGTGTGTAATATAATATTCTTTATTTTATTTTCTAGGATTCCACAATACATTTGAAGATTAAAAGGATAACATACACACATCAAAAGACAAAGACTATGTGAAAATGTTGAATACATGTACACCGAGCCTACAGTGTCCAGTGAACATTGGCACATTAAACATGCATGGATTTACGAAACTGATCTCTGAAGATGTGTACACTCAACCGACAGTATCATGTGAACCACTTTAATATATTGCTTCGTGATATTAATTTATGAGACATTGACATATGAACATTCATGCACTGAGTCTGCAATGCCCTGCAAACATTGACACATGCACTGGCATGGACTTATGAAACAGTGAACTGTGAATATTTGCTGTACTGAGCCAGGAGTGTACTCTGTGGTTCGCTTCATAGTTCCTTTTATAACGGGTTGAAGCTGACTACTTCTTGTACTGCTGCATTGTTTTGGGTATTGTCCTTTTCCATGTCTCCCTATCAGCCTACTGTGAACAATATATAAACATTACTTCATGTTATAGTGCAGGATATTATTTCATGAAACAGTGAATATTGATGTGCCAAGCTGAGCTGGAGATGACAAAGCTCTCACAATATATAATAAATTGTGTCATATTTATGCAATGACATTGTGTTTTTTCCCCAAGCGATTATTTCACCATGCATGAATATATTGTTAAACTTAATTATACATAGTTAGGCCACTAATACCTGTAATTATGCAAATGTCACATTATAATCAATTGTCATCAACATATATTGTAGTAAAGGTAATTATATACACCATTTCCCTTAGTAAATTTTCGAACACCACTGTCATGCAAAATCCGTTATGGCTGAAATATGTAATTTACCAACAAATCGGTCAAAGGTCAATGGAAGTTAAATAATCAGGTCACTAAGGTCAATATTATATTCAACAATTACAGCCTCCATTGACTTTATAGGATCCCATTCCAGACTTAATTAAAAATGAATAGGCCATTAAGACACGTAATTAGGTCAAAGGTCACGATGTAATCAATTAGGTCATTAATTTGTATTAAGGTCCACGTGTACATGTACGTTAATTCTCCCTTACACCCCTCCCTTATCCGACATGTCATGCATAATTACTATATTAGTAATTAGGCAATTTTAAGCATAAATAGGTCATTGTAGGTCAAGGTTAATATAAGTAGGTCATTGCAAGGTCATGTCAAGGTCACACATTGTTAGGTAAACATCTTAGGGTCTTTTTATTACACCTCAATATGTTCATTAGTTCACATAATGCCACATTAGTTCACACAATGCCATGATCCCCTGCATTCAATGGTAGCTCAGCCACTAAACATAATGGTCACAAGAAATGGACTCGATTCCAATGTACAAAATAGACCCTTTTTTTTAAGCCCAAAAGTGGAATAACTTCGCAAATAATAAAGATATTGAAAAAATTTAAAAAGGGTGATAATTGGCATAACATACTCTATCAGATAGAAGTGTTTAAATTATTATAAGACAATTTTGAATTTTTTTGTAATATACCCTCAGTAGCTTCAATGCTGACAATGTCAAGATCTGCTCCAGACATTTCACAGACGATTGTTTCAAATATGGTAAGTTTCTTGGTATTGTAATTGATCGGTTAATAACTGCACAGTGATGTTGCAGATTTACATATATACCGATTAAAGAGCCTGAATCAGTGAGTAACTGTGGTGTCACTGTGTGTAAAGACTAAACTAAAGTTCTGTAAAGCCAAAAGTGTCTGTCTTCGCTCTAGCTGCACATAACTATATGAAATTATTTTCATAATAAGGATTCTTCACATGCACATTTTCGGGGGTGGGGTGGAGGGGGCTAGCTCAGCTGGTAATACAGTGCTAAAAAAAAAAAAATATTAAATAAAAAAAAATAACAATGACAACAATGAAACAATAGCTGTAAGAATATTAATAAGTGTATGATATATATATTTATATTTACATAAATAACACAACAATGAAATTTAATTTTTTGTACAGGTCCAAGTGGAACTCGCAGAACATTGATACCTGGAAGTTTGCCAACCCTGTGGATGCCTTCAAAGTCTGTGGAAACACCAAAAACAACCCGGCGGGAGCCTGTAAGTGTTGCTCAATTACTGTTTGCATATTGAAGTTATCCTGTCTTAATCAAATGTGTTTACTTTTACTTCCTTCTGCTTTAAATATTTATCTTTTCTTGTCCTTTTTTTATATTTTGTATATTTGATTGTCCAATCTATATTCCCTTTGGAAAATCAGGCGCTTCCTCTGAGGAAAGCCAGTTGTGACAGCGCCACACTACCTAGCCTACTAATTAATTCCTAAGGAAGGTATTTTTTTCATAAACCAATCCTGCCAACATTTAAAATCAAAGTGGATGTGGAATTTATTTTTATATAATTATTCTTAATTTGTTTTCCTTTCATTTTGCTGTTGCTCTGTGTTAGATATGTATGTATGCATGCATGATTTTTTTCTGTAATGTAATATAACTGTGTTTCAATACTTTTGATGTAGTAAGCATATATACATCATGTATGCATATATTCTTGTTTTAATGTTTGGTCGTATGGATATTTGATAATTGCTTAAATGTTACTATTGTTATCTTTGTAAATGAAAATGTTCAATAAGTTAATGTTAGACCCCTCTTCCACTCGAACTGTCCACTTGAACTGCATGTTTACTACATGGGTAGGTGCGCCTCATAAGTGGAGTTATTATTATTAACATAGTTGTTTGATTTAAATCATTGATTTAAAGCATGATTTAAATAACTCCAAAGAAATTATTGATTTATGATTTTTTTACTTCCGATTTTTTTAATCGCTGATTTATATGAATTTAGCACAAATAATTGTTTACAAGCATCGATATCAACAAAGTTTTGTATGTTTTTTAATACAAAAGCACAAAGTGCGCACACTTGTGTAGCTGTATTGACACCAAATAGCCTGGCAGTCAAATATTTATGACATTGTGTATGTTTGAGCTATTCCCTTTTTTTTCTCCAATTTTTTATTTTTTTTAAATCATTATTTTTGTCAACCCTGATTATTAATGTTATTATATTATTTAATAACATCATCATTATATAACTCATTGATTAATAATTAGATTACACATTGGTTCTAAGACAGTGTTGTTGTTTTTATGTTTCAGTCATACAGAGAGCCACCGCCAGAGTTTGATCATGTTGCATACTTCAGCTTTGAAGACATTCGCAAGGATCTTGGCAAGGTTCGGCTTCCATGGTGCACAAACTATTAAACTTGCAGTTGTTTTGGACAGTGTTGTCAAGCTGCAAGTTATTCTTGAAAGTGACACTGGTATGGCAGCTTCAGCCCATGTGTTTGGGGTACCTGCTCCACACTTTTCCACTGACCTTGAACACGAGGTTAAATACCTTTCTTCTTGACTTGCGTGAAAAGTCAGTGTGTACTGGAATAACTGCAGATGTTCTGCAGAATTTTGCCAGTCTGCCAGATGGTACTGGTTCAAAACAGTATTTTCGATACATTATAAACCTACCAGCCAATGTCATGTTTTTCCATATATCCTGCATTATGTCAAACTCATGGCAACTTCTGCTCCCCACCACTCAGGACAGTCACAATATGTGCAGCAATTGTTCACATGTAGAAAAGACTCGCAATGCTTTATCTTTTCTTGTCCTTTTTTATATTTTGTATGTACCATTCACAATGCTTGGTACCAAAGACCAGAACAGAAAAGCCTTCAACATGACACCATCAAATCAAATTACCCACTTCATAGTGTGACAGGACATCAAATGAAAGAAGTCTTCTATGACACGTTTCTCGCAGTGATAAAAACACGTGTTGAATCAAGAAACCTCTACTTGGCAATTACACAAAACGGTTTATTTTTTAACCCCAACTGTTATTTAGCAATATGTGTTTGAAGTTGTGATTTGTCATGATACAGTTCCTGTATCATGCTCACACATGGGTATACGAACAAAACACTAATTAGTGACCCCCACACACAAATTTTGGTCTGGAATTTGCATTATTACCATGCACGCATGCCATAATACAAAAAGGCATACACCTTTGAAGCAAAGTGGATAACAAAGCTATGGAAGCCATCGAAGGCTCAATGCTGGAGGCCTGGTACTAGGTGGACAGCTTCCTGATGTCTTTGCACAGGGTCTTGTCCCTCACCAGCTTTTCGAGTGTGACTGCAGCTTTGGAAGCTTAAACAAATAAGGTATTCAACATCAGGAATTAAGTATTCAATGTTCAACATTACTCAACAGTTTGTGCAATTAAATTAAATATATAATACGCTTTGTAATAAAACATTACATAATTATATATTTTGAGTTAAATCTTATACATAATTATATATTTTGAGTTAAATCTTATACATAATTATATATTTTGAATTAAATCTTACATTACTTTATTAATGAAGAGATTATGTACCATGTGATGATGGTTATATATTATATCACATATTAAAAGTAGTAGTATCCATCAGGCATGAGAATATGGTTGGTGGTTTTTAAAAAGTCGTTCTCCTAAGGGTAGCAATTTTTTGTGATGGCCAAAGACCGGCAGTGTTTTGCTACACTTTCACTGAAATAAGCCATATACGTTTCCCCTTGATATCAATCAGTCAGATAGTTGGGCCTACCTGCTCTCTTTGTCTTGGAGATGACTGTTGTTTGTCGCGACTTGGTCTTGGGTGTACGTCGAACATTCGACGCAGAAAATGTTGTTGGGATGACATCTAGCTTGAAGGAACGTCTTTTACGGTACGATATCCTATGGCTATGCCTATGCTATGGCTATGCTCGGCCATCAGATTTATAGCTGCACTTGATGTGGCCTATGGACAGAATTAATCAGTTATTTTACAAAAGGCAGACATGCATGTTCAGATTACCCAGAAGCAGATAAAATCATATTACACAGAGGCAGAGAAAAATGTTGCCATAACTCCCGTCTCTCTACTCCCTGCTGTCCTGACACAAACAACCGTTAATACAGAACATGCAATCCAATTATTGGGATACCCATCCACCTTAATTCTTCAATATGTTCTAAGAGATTAGAGCAAATGCGAACAGCTATAGCTATTAATAATATTGCATTAAAACGTGCGTGATCATTTCACACACAGGTGTGGCTAAAATGCCATTGCCATTGGTAAAAAAAAAACAATTATTAATTCTACTGTTATTTTTAAATATTGTATTTACACTCACCTTGACACGCTGTCCACTATCGCATTTCACACATAAACACATTTGAAAGTAAAACAGAAAACAAACAACAACACATAATATTTTATGTATGTTATTTATTAAATCAACTAGCATTAAAATGTGATAATACTAATACCAATAGTTTATGTTATAATGACATAGGTACATTTAACGTGTTATGGTGTGCACAACTTGGGAGCCGGAAATGCATTATCTCGTCATCTATCGCTTCGAAACGAGAATCACTTGTATCCCTTAGATCAGTGGTCCGGGCACGGACCACAGTCACTTTTCCCATAGACGACCATTATAACGTTCTTGCGCCTACATTGAAAATTTATCCTACAATTTTTTTTTAAAAATTCACAGAAAATGACAGACCCACTAAGACACCTGGTGTGCGAAATTCGTGAAAATGACATACCTCCTTTTCGCACAAATTGCTTCAAAGCATGAGGCCCGTGCATTTCTGCCATGAAATTCCCCGGTTTCTCAAATATGAGTACATCCTGCCTAACAGCCACTGTGTCATTACGCAATTGGTATACCTACTGACAAATGGCATCATTTCAAAGCTTAGATGCTACTGTGCACAAAAACATCACTTCTACTCACTCATACACACAATTTCTGCTCTCACAAGTAAACCCTATCTGCACAATGAATTTTTTCCTTGGGACTCTTTATGTATGTAATGGCGGATGGATTCTGACTGTGGTCCGTGCCCGTCCCTTATAGTAGATATACGATGTCACGCGCGGATCCTGTAGAAATGTCAGTGCAGAATTACACCTGTTTCCGAGTAACCCGCTAGGTGGGGTAACTGTTTGGTCTCGCTGAGAATCTGCAAATATCACTGGAAATTTATATGTTAGCAGCTAATTTCTACATACTCCGATAACATTACATGGTTTAAGAAATATCGGTTTGTTATAGAGCAGTAAAGAAAAATCACGAAATTTGCAGATGACACAAAGGTATTCAGAAAGGTTACTAATGATACAGATAAACAAAGTTTACAGGATGATCTAGATAAATTAGTTAAATGGTCAGAAAATGGAAAATGTTATTCAATTTTGTGTAGTGTAAATGTATACACATAGGACATGGAAACATGGACGAAGAATGTAAAATGGGGGATGCTGTACCAGGTAGAACCACACAAGAAAAGGACTTAGGAGTAACATTTAGTGCTGACGTGAAAGTTTCAGAGCAATGTGGGATTGCTGCTTCGAAAGAAAATCAAATTCTAGGGCTAATTAGGAGAACTATCATGTATAAGGAGAAACAGCTAATTGTACCCCTGTACAAATCAATATTGTATTCAAGCATGGAGGCCGTATCATAAAAAGGGACATAGATAAGCTAGAAAGAATACAACGAAGAGCAACTAAAATTATTCCAGAATTGAGAGACCTTAGTTACGAAAGTCGCTTATTACAATGTGGTTTGACAACACTAGAGACCAGGAGACTAAGAGGAGATCAAATAGAAGTGTTTAAAATAGTGAACGGTTATGAGGATGTTGATAGGACTATGTTCTTCAAACTTAAAGAAGGCAGTAGCACCAGAGGACACAAAGCAGCATTAGTTAAGGAGCAGTGTAGGCTGGACACGAGAAAGTACTCTTTCTATCAGAGGGTGATGAATGAATGGAACAAACTGCCAAATGATTGTGTTAATGCTAGTAGTGTGAATACGTTTTAAAATAGAATTGATAGATATTTGACAAGGGCGGGTTACACATAGATGATAAAATTGTTGGACTCTCGATAAGCCAATGGCTTCCTTGTCCACTTGCCATCTGGAACTTGTTGTTTGGGATGGCAATCTTGTTAAATCTTGTTAAACCTTGGACACATGGGTTTTGTTTATTTCCTTTGCTCTTGAGACCTTCACATCAAGTTGACCATTCATTTGAGAAAAATGTTCCTGCACACACAGGAGCTAAATTGTCATATCTTAATGAATGAGTCATTTAATTCCTAAAGCTAAGCATATTATTAGCATATAGTGATATACTCATACGCTGGCTGAGATGTCCCCTGCTGAAAATCCAGCCACCTCAAACGCATATCATTTAATAAATTAGCATATTATTTTCTTGAAAGAAAGATATAGTCCATGCCTAGAGGTGCTTTCACTTAAAATGTAAACTGTACAACAAAATCAACATTTAACTTGCCGCAAGAATCGCATCGATGTCAAGCTCCATGTTGCGAAGTGAGACCGGAAGTAAACAATACAAACTGTCGAGCCCAAACAGCTAACACAAACTCCACCAGAGGCGCAACGCATGGCACGCGCAAAGCTGGCAGTCCAGTAAATAATATATGTCCATGGTATATTAGATAGGTGTGTTTCCGGGAATGGATGCGATATAATGGTTTGTAAAAACACACGTATAAGTCTATAGGTTTGAAGCTACTTTGAAGCAGTTACATTCGCGAAATCCCAGAAACAAAATAAAAAACGCAGAAGCGATATATCGGTGTGTAGCAACCTAGAGACGACCTTGAACAGATGCGTGTGGTCGCGACAATTTGACTCGTGTGGGGTTCGATTTTGCACGGCGCATAGATAATATGACGAGTTGGGTCTCTCCAGCCCGGTCTTCCTACATTTGCACCAACTGTCGTCTTAGACACGTTGTTCAACGTCGTGTGTGGTCGTACAATCACTATGCGCATCTTGACCGGTGCATGTTTGTCGATGATGGCACACGTCGATGTTTTAGTGTACGTGTCGACAGCCCACGTTATCCGGCAGAGAACTTCCACTTATGCGTGTTCTCGTAAATCCATTGTCAAGTTTATGGAGACGTTTGCATTAGGGCTAACCGGGGCTAATTGGATAGAGGGGCTCTGGGTGGAAACCTTGTTAAATCGTTATGGCACAGCACTATTTGAGCAATTAATAAACATAGTTGAAATGTGGATGTGAGTGCGTGTGTGCGTGAGTGCGTATCTGTGTGCATCGTTCAAGCAAGAAGTCGCATTGCAGATATATTGTCATTCACTATTTCGTATTCCATTCAATGATTTATATTCCATTCAGAGTTGTTTGTTATGTTAGAATCCGTAATTTTGGTAAATAAAATAATGAAAAGCTTAATATATGAAGCTGTGAACACCTACATTGTTATGCACACTGTGTATAAGATGTATAAGTGTGTATACTCCAATTAATGTAATCGCAGTAACATGCACAAATGACACTTGCTTTGCGATCCACACGTGTTTTGCTGTAATAACGTGCTCCGTAAGATATAACAACTTACCCGATTACATGGCTAGTTGTTACAGTCGACAGCGCCTGGAAAACTTCACATATCTACCTAACTATATTATAGAATGTCATTGGTATGGTATATTGCATTAATACGAATAATAAATTAAATGTATACGCTGATAGAAATAATGTATCTAACTGTTAAAACTAGCCCTGGTCTCCCCTAATGACTCTCGGTCATTAGTGTCGCGTGATCGTCTATCTCCCTGAGGACCATCACTGCAATCAGTAGCCCAATTTCTGTAATAATGACAACTCTGCTTCCTGGCCGGAGCGAACCCGGCGATTCGTGCGGACACGCTCGGAGATGGACACTGAGATGACGATATATCAATCGTGTAAGGCATAACGAGCGGAGGCAGAATATAGGATACACGGAATAATCCTTGGCGCCTCTGGGGCATAATATAACACAGCCATAAAGGTGACATTTGTGGGAATCTTGCGTTCCGCAGCTACCGTTGTGATTTCTGTTTCAAGCGTTATTGTTGTATAGACACTGTGATGTCCTATATCACTATGTTGCGATCACTGGATGGTTCTTTTACTCTAATACGGTCAACCATATTTGGTTCTGAGGATAATGTAAGATCCATATCTAGTGTATTCTCACCCCTGGTAGCATTCGGTACATGCTGGTTTAGAAAGAGGTCTTGGGTGAGCTCCATGAATCGTTTCCCCTCGGCTCCAGCATGCCTCCGGTCCAGTCTATGGTTCTGTGGTTGAAGTCTCCCACTATCACAACAATGTCGCACGTTGCACACGCTGTACGTTCATGAGTGCTAGTTCACTCTCAATATCTGTAGACGTGCTGTAGTAGCATATCCATACAAGTAGGGACCACGTGGTCGTAGCTATGTGACACCATATTGATTCAGTGTTATGTGTAGATGCAAGCTCCTCACATTGAACAACATTGATGTTGGTTTGTGTGCGTGCGTGCGTGCGTGCGTGCGTGCGTGCGTGCGTGCGTGCGTGCGTGCGTGCGTGCGTGCGTGCGTGCGTGCGTGCGTGCGTGCGTGCGTGCGTGCGTGCGTGCGTGCGTGCGTGCGTGCGTGCGTGCGTGTGTGTACAATATATGTGGCAAGAAAAATCACACTGTATTCCTCGAGGTTTGCCCACGTTTCTGTTACACATGTCAAGTCTGAATTTTCCTCAATTGCGACACACTGCATCTCATCTTCTGGCATCCACATATATGACTTTGAGTTTATTTACAGTAATATGACATGTGCTCCCTTTACTTCCTTATTCGCTCACCTTTTTGTGCTGATTATTGCTGTTAGTGTTTATGTACATATTAGTGCTAGTGCTATCATCTCCTGTCTCCACCCTTACTTCCTTGATGACTTCATGGACTGGCTGCCACTTGTGGGTGCCATTGTCAACTGACTTCCCCTCCTGGGAGGTGTAATTTCTGACTGGCTGCCCCTTTGGATGATGCTGATTGGCTGCCCCTCCTGGGGGTCATTTCTTGGCTGTTGTTCCTGCGGGGTGACATTTCTGTCTTGTCAATTCCCTGTTTCGCCTGGGTGCTTTGCATCTTGTTCTCCCCTTCCCCCTCCCCTTCCCCCTCCCCCCTTCCCCCTTCTATCCCTTCTTTCCCTTAGGTATGATTGACTATGTAAACGGTACATTATTTTTTTGAAAATTACGTTATAAAAATGCAATATGCATCGTTTCTGGTAACTACATTTTAAAATGAAACAAAAGTCGTGGTTTTGGGGCTGTGCACCAAAAAGCCATAATAAAAACTAACCACATGTAACTAAAAGTAAGAATATCACACCAGTTGTTTAATCAGAATGTGTTTTAAAAGTGGAAGATTCTGTGATGTGATATTTTGTCAGAAAGTTGACTAGTTTAGCAAACAAACGCCAGAATATGTTACATAAGTTGAGTTTGAACAAACAACATGGCCATATCCTATTGGTAAGTATATGCATTAATAGCTGCATACAAATATGTTTTCATTTGGCGTGCAAACATTACCAGACCACGGAACCCGTGACGTAGGGTTATCCAAAGGTACGCGGACGCAGGTCGGTGCAGTGAAGTCCATTATGTCTGCATTTGCATTGGTTATTTGCACACCTTGTCTGAGCGCACAAACACTTCACCAGATGTGTCACTGCTTCAGGAACAGGAGGAAAGGAAGTCATCACTTCATCATTGCATAAAACCATAGCCTGGTAATGTGGTCTCAGAATTGCAGCCCTAATTGGAGGTGGATCCTCAGATTGAGCTTGCTTCTTTTTGAAAAGTAATATAACTTGCAGACAAATGCTTCAAGGGCAACAACTTAGGCTAAGGATGGTTTCTTTGCAGCACCAAGCTGTGTTAGTGCTTGCAATATCTCATCATCTTCGTGGAGTTCTTGCATAACGTTCCAGCATGTCGTCTTCCCCTTGCTAGCAAATCTACCAGTGATGTCTGCCCCTGTTCGTGCATAGAAGCCTGACAATGCTGCGGCTTTGTTAGGACCAAGGGTTGAAGTGGTATGAATCTACGTTTCTGTCCAGTTCCTGTCACAAACATGTGTCATGGCAGAAAGTTGGATAACGTCTTATAGCTAGTACAAGGACGTCAGTATCCGGAAAGTGGATCCTAATTGAGGTGGAACCATTTGATATAGCATCAAGGGAATTGATTGGCGATTGATGTTGAATCTGTGATGTGATATGCTACAGCCTTGTTAACATCTAGTCTTCTTTCACGTTTGTGGACGTTGTCATTGATTCACCAACTTCATACCGATCACACACCAAATGCACTTCGTCATAGTCACTGTATATCTGACAATGAAATGTTGTGCTACATCAGAGCAATTGGCTATCCATTGCTGGCGCTTGTCTAGTGATTGTAGATCTGCCATTCCGTCGATAATGACGACGCGTTTGCAAACTGAGTCGGCTTGAGTACCAGTTTTTGGATCTTCCTCTGGCAATTTTCTACCTTTTGGCAGTCCTTCGAGGATCAACATCAAACCACTCTTTGAAGTGGCATGGAGGAGGGAACCGTCTGCGGCAAACAGTCCTCGTGGCTGTATCCTCAGCAAAGTTGACATTGTCTACTGCAAAGAATATATGTCTGCCACGAACAATGTTTGCAGAGACATAAACTCCATCATTCTCTTTCGTCTGTTGTAGAACTGTATTAGCTATTTCAGTTTCTAGCTTTAGGAGACGCTCGTATCCGACTGAAACACTAAAACTGTACATACATTTGTGTCCCTTGTTGCTTGTCTTATGGCTACACCAATCACCAGCTGCTGTGGCATTTTGTTGTGGTATCTAACTTAATCAGATTTATGTATTGTTTGACGATCTGAAAGTTGATAAGACACAGTCCTCTGGGCAAGACTCTTAGCATGTTTCTCTACTGCAGCTCGTTTGCCTTCAGACATTTCAGATGAGAGATTGGACTTTGTTCCTTGTAAAACCCACCGTACTGCTCCTGTTCTGAGATTCTGATGCAATACGCACGGCTACATCCCGGGAATACTTCACACTTACAAGTTCAGATTCATTTCTTCGCTTTGCCTTGTGAAATTCCACGCCAGGAATATCACTTGCAAATCTGTGTCTTTTTCGTGAACATTCGGGATTCTTGACACAATTAGGTGACCTATAATATCCATGTATGCAGCATGTAGATCAGACATTTTGAGAATATAAAAAACAACCAGAGCCTCTTCAACTAGGCTAATGAACTCAATGACGGCTGCTATTTCACTTGCTACATTAGGAATTGAGCTTTCCTGGTTTTGCTGGCGGAGGACATTGATAACATGCAATGTCCAACATTTGATATTTAACGTCAATGGCCTGTGCGTCGTTGGGGGTTAATAGCAGTACTGAGCTTCACCCGGTAGTTAGCATCATTACTTAATTCAATTGCTGAACGAAGACGTCGGCCAGCTGCATCAGTACGAGCTATAAACAGAGGATTGCGTCTAGAAGATTTTGCGTTACAAAAAAAGCACACAGCATTGTCATATTGAATTGCCTGTAAGCGGGTACATGAAGTAGCAGATGGGAACGGAGTAGATGCTGACTGAGAATGTGCTTTTTGTGCTATGAGCTTTTCGTAGCGTAAGTGTGCCCTCCTACACCGTGGTACAGTAAGTGTGCCCTCCTACACCGTGGTACAGTAAGTGTGCCCTCCTACACCGTGGTACAGTAAGTGTGCCCTCCTACACCGTGGTACAGTAAGTGTGCCCTCCTACACCGTGGTACAGTAAGTGTGCCCTCCTACACCGTGGTACAGTAAGTGTGCCCTCCTACACCGTGGTACAGTAAGTGTGCCCTCCTACACCGTGGTACAGTAAGGAATGTGCCCTCCTACACCGTGGTACAGTAAGAAGTGTGCCCTCCTACACCGTGGTACAGTAAGTGTGTCCTCCTACACCGTGGTACAGTAAGAAGTGTGCCCTCCTACACCGTGGTACAGTAAGTGTGCCCTCCTACACCGTGGTACAGTAAGTGTGCCCTCCTACACCGTGGTACAGTAAGTGTGCCCTCCTACACCGTGGTACAGTAAGTGTGCCCTCCTACACCGTGGTACAGTAAGTGTGTCCTCCTACACCGTGGTACAGTAAGAAGTGTGCCCTCCTACACCGTGGTACAGTAAGTGTGCCCTCCTACACCGTGGTACAGTAAGTGTGCCCTCCTACACCGTGGTACAGTAAGTGTGTCCTCCTACACCGTGGTACAGTAAGAAGTGTGCCCTCCTACACCGTGGTACAGTAAGTGTGTCCTCCTACACCGTGGTACAGTAAGAAGTGTGCCCTCCTACACCGTGGTACAGCAAGTGTGCCCTCCTACACCGTGGTACAGTAAGTGTGCCCTCCTACACCGTGGTACAGTAAGTGTGCCCTCCTACACCGTGGTACAGTAAGTGTGCCCTCCTACACCGTAGTACAGTACCCTGGTAGCAGCTTCAATGCCAGGTCGCACCGTTAAACAGTAGGTCTTCTTCTGTTGCATCACTAATCCTCATGCTGATTTCTGCTCGCTCTCTGGTGTATTGTAGTAATGTTTTGTAAGGAGACGGCGAATCAAAGAGTTTTTCAGTTAAACCTTGTTGGCATATCAGACAGAAACGAAAGTTTGTTGCTTGTCGAGGTACCTTAGCTGCTGGTTGGTCAACATTGCTCAGTCATTTAATTCATGCTTAAACAAGATAACTGCCAATAATATATGTTCCGTGCTTCAATTACTGAAAAAAGATAATGTTGCCATAATTCATCTTATCGGACAAAATATAAATCTGCATAACTATCCGATAAGTATCGAACGGCTCCGTGATGTTTGCACATTTAACACGTTGCGTCTTGTCGTACATCAAGGGTTCTGAATACGCTTTAAATATAAGAGCAAGTATATGCGGTAGCAAGTTTTTCAGAAACGTCTTATTTTGTCGTTCACTAATCTTATACATGCCCCTTAAAAAACTACATTTCAAACAAACTGTTTGCATCATATCGATGGAGTAACTGCTAGCGATTGACAATAATGATCGCATGTCCAAGGTGTTTTTTAAAACTTCGTATAAACGACATATTGTAGTTAAGATAGCAAATTTGGCTCCAACCAGCATATGAATTACGTAATGACTGGTTAGAAGACATGCCGAGTAAAGATATAATGTGACCATACGCATTATAAAACATAAACAAACGAAAGGGCATATCAGCACAATGGTTTTTACCAATGGAGGCATATTTGATTAACGTGTATGGCTAAAATGTAACGTATTACCCGCATAACGAAAGTCAGCAAATGGCGCTGGTGTGGTTTGCCTCTTTCCCGGTTACAAAACTAATACGATAATAGGATATTCACAACTAGAGATATGGTGAGAAATATTCAGAAATGGCGGACATTTTAAAAACCAAGATGGCCGCCATCTGCCACCCCTCCATGATTGACAACATGGCTTTTCTTGTTCCTTGGGATGTATAGAAGACACCCACATGTGTGGCATCTTCTAAGCATTTATTGCGCACGGGACGTTATATCATAACTGTAAGGAAACTATATGAATATGCAACTTGCAGCAGTAGAACTCCAAAAAGGTGTTATTAAAAAAAATACACTGCACTATATAATAATAATATTATTATAATACAGTTTATTTCAACAACATCAACAGCAAACATACAATTGAATTATTTTAAACATCAACAGTACAAATTAAAAAAAGTTGAAAAAGAGCAAAAAGAAGTGTAAAGTTTATGTCGCTTGCCCTGTCACTTATGTCGCTTGCCCTGTCACTTATGTCGCTTGCCCTGTCACTTATGTCGCTTGCCCTGTCACTTATGTTGCTTGCCCTGTCACTTATGTTGCTTGCCCTGTCACTTATGTCGCTTGCCCTGTCACTTATGTCGCTTGCCCTGTCACTTATGTCGCTCGCCCTGTCACTTATGTCGCTCGCCCTGTCAGTTATGTCGCTTGCCCTGTCACTTATGTCGCTTGCCCTGTCACTTATGTCGCTTGCCCTGTCACTTATGTTGCTTGTCCTGTCACTTATGTTGCTTGCCCTGTCACTTATGTCGCTTGCCATGTCACTTATGTCGCTTGCCCTGTCACTTATGTCGCTCGCCCTGTCACTTATGTCGCTCGCCCTATCACTTATGTCGCTTGCCCTGTCACTTATGTCGCTTGCCCTGTCACTTATGTCGCTTGCCCTGTCACTTATGTCGCTTGCCCTGTCACTTATGTCGCTTGCCCTGTCACTTATGTTGCTTGCCCTGTCACTTATGTCGCTTGCCCTGTCACTTATGTTGCTTGCCCTGTCACTTATGTCGCTTGCCCTGTCACTTATGCTGCTTGCCCTGTCACTTATGTCGCTTGCCCTGTCACTTATGTCGCTTGCCCTGTCACTTATGTCGCTTGCCCTGTCACTTATGTCGCTTGCCATGTCACTTATGTCGCTTGCCCTGTCATTTATGTCGCTTGCCCTGTCACTTATGTTGCTTGCCCTGTCACTTATGTTGCTTGCCCTGTCACTTATGTCGCTTGCCCTGTCACTTATGTCGCTTGCCCTGTCACTTATGTCGCTTGCCCTGTCACTTATGTCGCTTGCCCTGTCACTTATGTTGCTTGCCCTGTCACTTATGTTGCTTGCCCTGTCACTTATGTTGCTTGCCCTGTCACTTATGTTGCTTGCCCTGTCACTTATGTCGCTTGCCCTGTCACTTATGTCGCTTGCCCTGTCACTTATGTTGCTTGCCCTGTCACTTATGTCGCTTGCCCTGTCACTTATGTCGCTTGCCCTGTCACTTATGTTGCTTGCCCTGTCACTTATGTCGCATGCCCTGTCACTTATGTCGCTTGCCCTGCCACTTATGTTGCTTGCCCTGTCACTTATGTTGCTTGCCCTGTCACTTATGTCGCTTGCCCTGTCACTTATGTCGCTTGCCCTGTCACTTATGTCGCTTGCCCTGTCACTTATGTCGCTTGCCCTGTCACTTATGTCGCTTGCCCTGTCACTTATGTTGCTTGCCCTGTCACTTATGTCGCTTGCCCTGTCACTTATGTCGCTTGCCCTGTCACTTATGTTGCTTGCCCTGTCACTTATGTCGCTTGCCCTGTCACTTATGTCGCTTGCCCTGTCACTTATGTTGCTTGCCCTGTCACTTATGTCGCATGCCCTGTCACTTATGTCGCTTGCCCTGTCACTTATGTTGCTTGCCCTGTCACTTATGTTGCTTGCCCTGTCACTTATGTTGCTTGCCCTGTCACTTATGTCGCTTGCCCTGTCACTTATGTCGCTTGCCCTGTCACTTATGTCGCTTGCCCTGTCACTTATGTCGCTTGCCCTGTCACTTATGTTGCTTGCCCTGTCACTTATGTCGCTTGCCCTGTCACTTATGTCGCTTGCCCTGTCACTTATGTTGTTTGCCCTGTCACTTATGTCGCTTGCCCTGTCACTTATGTCGCTTGCCCTGTCACTTATGTCGCTTGCCCTGTCACTTATGTCGCTTGCCCTGTCACTTATGTCGCTTGCCCTGTCACTTATGTCGCTTGCCCTGTCACTTATGTCGCTTGCCCTGTCACTTATGTCGCTTGCCCTGTCACTTATGTCGCTTGCCCTGTCACTTATGTCGCTTGCCCTGTCACTTATGTTGCTTGCCCTGTCACTTATGTTGCTTGCCCTGTCACTTATGTTGCTTGCCCTGTCACTTATGTTGCTTGCCCTGTCACTTATATGTGACACTAAATAATACAATTATACAAGTGTAAGTGTGTATTGTACAATTCAGTTCTGAGTGTATTTGTGATTTTTTTTAAGAGAATAGCACATGAACAATTCTATTGCAATACAATTCATTTTTTCACCGTAATCGGGTTACTCATTGGTTATGTAGCTGTGAAATACTTAAACAGTATAGTTCAAATTGAAAAGATGAACACACTGTCAAGGGAATTCCATAACTTTACACCGTTAATTGATATACACATTGTCTTTAGATTAGTGCGTGCATACTTTTGTTTAAATACACAATTTTGTCGGGCCATAATATTATAGATCGGGCCATACAAAACGAAAAGCTTTTGTAAGTTGTTAGGCAATGAATTGTTAAATGCCTTATACATAATTTCAGCAGTTTTTAGTTTAACGATATCTGGAAATTTTAGAATGCGACGATCATAAAATAGGTTAGATATGTGGTTCAACCTATGAGCACCACATATTAATCTTACAATCTTTTTATGTAACAAGACTAAGCATTTTAAGTTTGCTGCATATATATTTCCCCATATTTCAGGAAAATCTATTTTCTAAATAACTCACAATCCACTTATGTGCTATACTACGAACACCATAGACATTTTATTTGTATGCCAATACATCATGATCATCTGTGTCGAATGCTTTCTTGAGATATATAAATACACCAATAGAACATTATTGTCTAGAGAATTATTAATTTTTTTCCAACCAATTCAAAAATAGCATGAGATGTTGACATATTATATCTAAATCCATATTTGCTTGGGCAAAGTTAATCATACCTATTTAGAAACGTTTCCAATCTAGCATTCTATTGTTTCTCCAGAATTTTTGAAAATTGCTGTAGTAAAGAGATAGGTCTATAATTTGTGAATATATACTTATCACCAGCCTTAAATACAGGAATAACTTTGGTAATTTTCATTTTGTTGAACACCCCTGTTTGGAAAGATACATTGCATATGTGATTTAAGGGTTTTACAATTTCAGTAGTAATTGTTTAGACCATGCTCGTATTAATATCAATAAAATCCGTTGACACTTTGTTTTTAAATTGTTGTACAGTTTTAATAATGTCTTGCTCATGTACCGGAATTACCCCAAATAATTATAAACATACACATCCTTGTCAAGTTAAGACATGTTCTTTGCTAAGTTAAAGCCAACATTTGTAAAATAATTGTTGAATCCATTTGCAATAGCCTTATTTTTTATATTTGTTTGTTGTTACTCACAAAAAATAAGTAGGGTATCCTGGTGCGTTGAATTGTTTGTTGATGATACTGTTTAGTATTTTCCAGGTTCCCTTTACAATATTTTCTGCTTCTCTAGCAACTCGCTGAAGTAAGTTTTTTCATAGCACCTTAATACAGATGTCAATTTGTTTTTATATGTTTTGTACTTTATTTCCGTTTCAGAAGATTGCACTACATAAAACCAAATGGATGTTACCCTTTCTTCAATCATTCTGACATTAAAAATTTTACATTTGCCTAGACAGGTCGCAAAGTTAGCTGTGTCTGTGGAGAGCCTACCACCGTAGACGTTGTACCTTACTCTGGACGTTACTATAATAAACATATCTGGGATAATAACAACACGGGATTCTCCTAGTATATGACGTGACGTTTACGAACTATGGGTCGAGGGAACGAGCGACACAGGGAACACTTGTGTCTTTCGCTGCATGAGCGACTTCCTCCGCGTACGACCGCTGTCCTGGATGCAGCACGTCTCAGGATGTACATCACCCTGAAAACAAAGATTCCTCGTGTACAGCCGGCTCATGTTTGTACGTACTTCCTGTACATCACAGTGGACG
Organism: Lamellibrachia columna; assembly: GCA_963662155.1. NCBI lineage: Eukaryota > Metazoa > Annelida > Polychaeta > Sabellida > Siboglinidae > Lamellibrachia > Lamellibrachia columna. Next base: position 7,252,351 of record OY759262.1, read on the forward strand.
AACTGATTGGCTAACTGACATGGAACTAGTTGGGACTTGTGTGATTAAAATCCCCAGTTACGTTTAACCAACCGAGATAGAATAGAATGTAAATAATTTTATTAATCAGTTTAATGTCGCAATGTTACGTAAAACAGTCTTTTAGCTAGTATATTAAAAGGTTGGCGATCAATGTTCAGTAGTTAAGTCAGGAATGTGTGTGTGCGTGCGTGCGTGCGTGCGTGCGTGCGTGCGTGCGTGCGTGCGTGCGTGCGAGCGTGTGATTAAGTCCACTAACGTATACATACATGCGTTGGCTGTGTGAAGACATATACGACAAGACATAAGATAACGGCGAGCCAGTGTCGCAGACAAAGGAAGGGTCTCTTACGGGAAACAACTCTGTTTGTACGGCCTGGTCCTTTTGCGTGACAGAGAAGTCGATGTGTGACGAGCGCTTCGTTTGTATGGAGTAGATGGTCCCGCCTGGCCGCACTCTGCTGCTTTTGTAACTCGTATCGACGCCCGTGTTTCCTTCCATTATCTGCGAGTGTTTGTACAACGCAAAGAACTACAAGAGGAGTCAGACCACAGTTGAAAATTGCATTGGTGGCCATGTTAACGTTTTGTTAGATTATAAGAAAACGTGACCACTAAAAATTCTGAAACTTTTTCACAGCATCTGCCATCATCTCATTGACATGCTGACCAAGTTTTATCATAATCACATACCTTCAGCTCTTTTAAAACGCCCCGACGTGCGATGCCCATCAATTTTGACAAAAATAGCCTTGTATTTATGCGCCCACGTGGCCCATAGCAGAAAAATTCCCATAAATCCCTCCGCCTTTTAAACTCTCCAAAAAATGCACCATTTCACAGCCAATAGCTTCTACAAACAAACCTGTGAATATGCCTGCTCAATTGCACTTATGTCACATCATATGAATTCTTTAAATTCACATATCGCAATTTAATACGCCCTACATTCGTGTGAAACAATAAACAGGAAGGTCAACTGTGGTCTTACCCCAAATAGGGAATTTTGTTTTTCTTCAGAGAGTGTCAAATTTTATATCAAGTTGCGGCACAGTGTATATGTAGACACATTATGGAACACTCCTACTTGTCAAGTCATTATTATTTGTTTGACAGCCAAGTCTAAACAATGCTTTGTCCGTATTATTAGCTGAAAACCAGTCACATAATTTAATTATAGGTCGATTTTGACACTTGATAAATCATAGATCATGTAAACTAGATTTACATAGCACTGCGAACCAATGAAGCCTGCTTACTGTCCCTTTGAATATACTAATGACTTTATTTTTAAATTAGTATTCATATAATTGCTTGATTTTAAACCAAACGTGGCATAATTTTTTAATTATTCAGGTTTGTCCAATTTTATTGTTTATGTGACTGCTTTCATACTTCTAGTTGATAAGATACAAGGCGAACGGCTTGATTTCGATACGCCACCATAAAAGGGTATCACATGACAAGATGCCAGTCGCGGCCAGATTTGAAAATGCTGATCTACGCAGTGCTTCCAGTGGGTGTGACACAACCAAAATACAACTATTCTGTCCAAATTTGTTACACAATGTTGCTAACGCACTGGGCCACAAGACAAATATCACAATATCACCAATGATCGCTCTAGTGCCACATCAAAGATTACTACTTAAATTAAAAGCCCATGGTATCGGGGATAGCATAACTGACTGGATAGAACAATGGCTGACTGACAGAAGACAACGAGTTGTAGTAGATGGAGAAGTTTCAAATTGGAAATCGGTTTTGAGTGGGGTACCTCAAGGATCAGTATTAGGACCTATATTATTCTTAATTTATATCAATGACTTGGACGACAGTATAACAAGTAACGTACTGAAATTTGCGGATGACACAAAACTGTTTAGAAAGGTTAATACTGATAGTGATAAACAACATTTACAAAACGATCTAGACAGATTAGTGAAATGGTCTGAGAAATGGCAGATGTTGTTCAATTTTGGGAAATGTAAATGCCTACATACAGGACATAGGAACTTGAATGTAAACTATAAAATGGGAGATACTGTTCTGGGTACTACTGTAAAAGAAAAGGACTTAGGAGTTACAATAAGCGCTGATATGAAAGTTTCAGAGCAGTGTGGTATTGCAGCTTCAAAGGGTAATCAAATTCTTGGATTGATTAGAAGAAACATAACATACAAGGGAAAAAAGTTAATTATACCTCTTTATAAAGCAATAGTTAGACCTCATTTAGAATACTGTATACAAGCATGGAGACCATATCGTAAGAAGGATATAGATACGCTTGAACGCATACAAAGGAGAGCAACTAAAATGATTCCAGAACTGAGAGACCTTAGTTATGAAGAACGCCTGAAAGAATGTGGTTTAACAACTCTAGAGACAAGGAGGTTAAGAGGAGATCAGATTTAAGTTTTTAAGATATTGAATGGGTATGAAAATATTGATAGAAATATGTTTTTCTCACTCAAGAAGGATAGCAGAACTAGAGGACATGAGGTAAAATTAGTAAAGGATCAATGTAGATTGGACATCAGGAAGCACTCGTTCTCACAGAGGACAATAAATGAATGGAACAAATTGTCTACAGATTGTGTAACTGCTAGCAGCGTGAATATGTTTAAAAACAAGGTTGACACATATCTCAGGAGGGCGGGCTATAAGTAGATGAACATTGTTGGACTCTCGATAAGCCAATGGCTTCCTTGTCCACTTGCCATCTGGGTCTTTGGCTTGGATGGCAAATCTTGTTAAATCTTGTTCTTGTTAAATCTAGTCCAAAATGGTTACCTGTTCCGTCACATACTTATGTCATACCCCTAATTTTCGCAAACTTTCCATTTTGGCATCCGATCTGTATCATGATGTTCGTGATTGCTACTGCTGTCTGCCTTTTCCAAGCAAACTGTTCACTTTTCATATCAACCTGTGCCTATGGGAATGATGATATCTTATGTTAACCACTTCAGAGTTATGGTTAGCTAGGGATGGGGTTAGCTAGAGATGGGGTTAGCCAGGCATGTGGTTAGCTAAAGATGGGGTTAGCTACGGTTAGGGTTGCAAAGTACTGCACACAACATGAAATTGGTATTGATATGTGGTGAATAGACATTTTGGAAAGGCAACAGTTATTGTTGATATTAAAAATTGCTTATTGTACACTTTTAGCTTACCACAAGTTCTATAATGCTATTTTAGCATATGAAAAAAATAAAATTGTATTTATTAGCAATGAAATATCATATTAAACATCAAATTGCGCAATATATCAGCTCGTGCACATCAAACGTTATAGTACAAAACTAAAATGTACATTGATTTGACATGTTTTATATTTAGTAGATCGGTTATAAGACACCTCCTAAGGGAGACTGTTAAACAGTTTAAATAGTAGCGGCGTTTAACCAGTAATGATCTTGTTCACTAGATGGAATCTATAACATATATATTATAATATAATATTATCCAGTCTGACACCGACAATTGTCTAAGTCAAACACACACAACATGGGACAGGTTAGCAACAGTTTTTATTTATTTATTTATTTTCCAAAATATGAGCCCTAATTATATTATCATAATTGCAAATGATAAATTTTTTTTTAAACTAATAATTTCATCCAAATTACGTGTAATATCCACAATTAAGCTAATAACAACGACCAAAGCATAAGCATATCAACATTTTATAACCGTGTTTGTGACCCCGACTTCCGTCTATTTGGAGTCAGACCACAGTTGAAAATTGCATTGGTGGCCATGTTAACGTTTTGTTAGATTATAAGAAAACGTGACCACTAAAAATTCTGAAACTTTTCCACAACAACTGCCATCATCTCTTTGACATGCTGACTAAGTTTTATCAAAATCACATACCTCCAGCTCTTTTAAAACGCCCCGACGTGCGATGCCCATCAATTTTTACAAAAATAGCCTTGTATTCATGCGCCCACGTGGCCCCTAGCAGAAAAATTCCCATAAATCCCTCCGCCTTTTAAACTCTCAAATAAATGTACCATTTCACAGCCAATAGCTTCTACAAACAAATCTGTGAATATGCCTGCTCAATTGCACTTATGTCACATCACATGAATTCTTTAAATTCACATATCGCAATTTAATACGCCCTACATTCGTCAACTGTGGTCTTACCCGAAGAACAACACCGTGTCTTAGTTCGTTGTTTCGCTTTGCATATTTGTCGTATAAAACTCGCTTAAGATTGATTTTTCAACAAAGGCGATTTTTCATGTTGGAACCAGAACCAAAGGCGATGCTTAATTTATTATGGCAAAATGCACGAAACCTTCAATGTCGTTAGTAAAAATAACTAGTTATATTATTATTTCAGAGCAATGACAACTCGAAAACATACCAAGCTTGTCTTGCAATAGAAGGTTTTTTTTATTAAACAAACAACTGTTTCGGTTATATATATATATATATATATATATATATATATATATATATATATATATATATATATATATATATATATATATATATATATATATATATATATATATATATATATATATATATATATATGTATATATATATATATATATATATATATATATGTATATATATATATATATATATATATGTATATATATATATATATATATATATATATATATGTATATATATATATATATATATATATATATATATATATATATATAACCGAAACAAGTTGTTTATTTAATAAAAAACTTCTATTGCCCCCGTTTCAATTGTAGAAGGGGCTAAGCTAACTAGTGATTTAAACATGCGTTATTCTGTATACCTACCAGGGGCTGATGTAGACAAAGACTACCGGTGATAAAAGGAGGAATTCGCTAACAGTCACAGTGAGCCATGTAACTGCGTCTACGTTTCATATTAGTGATATTCTTCAGCTGCTCTGACTGTTGCAAGCCAAGAGACAACGAGGCACTAACGGTGGTCAAGGAGTACTTTGAACATCCTCCATTAGCTTTGTTCTTGAAAATAACGACGTGATAATCGAAGTCACTTGACCGACCTCGATCGTGACTTCCTGACCACAAATTGGACATGGAGGAAATTAATCTCGCTGACTGGAACACGCTGCACCGGATGTCTCACATCCAGTCACGCACACACACACACACACACACACACACAAACACACACACACACACACACACACACACACACACACACACACACACACACACACACACACACACACACACACACACACACACACACGCACACACGCACACACGCACGCACACACGCACACACAAACATTAGAAAGACCCGAATTGAATGCTGTAGCTGGATACGTAAAGTGTTTTTAAATGAAACGGTATTCCAAGAAAATAAAAGTCAAACACCAGTTAATGTAATTTCCAAACCATCAAATGCAGATAAAACTTAGAAGTGTAACTGTCTTTACAGAATTCGCTAACAAACCTACCTATTTTCATTTATAAAAAACTCATGCATTCATACTATAAAAACATTAACTACAGCCATATCAGTGGACAACATATACAGTAATGACAAACTTAACTTAACCATAACCAAATACATGGATCAATGTCTATACTATAAAACAGCAAGGTGTTACAACAGACACCAGGATCTAATAAGTACATTGTTGATATCTGTATTATTGATATAATGTGTTGGAATGATGTTTATGCATGCCAACATCGCCACAACGTTATACTGTGTATGTTTACAGGCAATCACGATGGTATATCATTCAGAAATCCACCTAATTATGAGAAGGGTTGGAACTAAAGGTTTTAGGAACTCCACTACGACGATACATTAATTGCTTGTAAATTATTAAAAAAGTATTTAGTGAAACCAATTACAGTAAGACATGTAACGAGTACGTGTGCGTATATGAATTAGTGCATCACGAGAGACAACAAACTCATCGCCATTATATGAACAGCACTGTAAGAAGGTAATTAACGTGTGCCATACCTTTGGGACGAATATGAGTGCTATCATGGCAGTCACTGACACTTGGTAGTAGATGAAGTCTGCCATGTAGATGGCATCCGGGCCTTGATTGATGGCAATGAACTGTCTGCAGCAAAACAATAAGACAACGCCGTCATGTCGTGTCATGTCATGTCATGTCATGTCGTGCATCAAGCTACACTTAATTCCTCCATCCGTCATAAAAAACGCTTGTTTTGTGATCAGCTATAGCTAGCAAACAATGGAGCACATAACGACATGTGACCCATATATTTGTCCTCCATATCAATATATACTGAGTACGATGAACCAATGTATGTGCCAACTTTTACTCTCTTTCTTTTTCTCTCTCTCTCTCTCCTCTCTCTCTCTCTTTACAAACACACACACGCACGCACGCACGCACGCACGCACGCACGCACGCACGCACGCACGCACGCACGCGCGCGCACGCACGCACGCACACGCACGCACGCACACACACACACACACACACACACACACACACACACACACACACACACACTGTGTGTGTGTGTGTGTGTGTGTGTGTGTGTGTGTGTGTGTGTGTGTGTGTGTGTGTGTGTGTGTGTGTGTGTGTGTGTGTGTGTGTGTGTGTGTGTGTGTGTGTGTGTGTGTGTGTGTGTGTGTGTGTGTGTGTGTAGGTGTGTGTGTGTGTGTGTGTGTGTGTGTTTGTGTGTGTGGCATGAAACAGTGTGTTTAAACGAAACGTCTTAAAGAATCCTAACTTTCAGAACTATGACAACAAATTATCAAATGAAGTGTTCGAGCTCACTAGAACCGAGCATAACAATCCCCCAACTGAGAACTTACATAATTACGACACCTATGAACAGAGAACATCTCTAATGACGCGCGAGACACGCTACAGTTAGAACTGGAAACATGTATAATGACCAGAAGAAAGCCTACAACAATGACGCATGTGAAACTAGCCAGACAAGAGAGCGTGCCTTATGACAAGTGTGAAGCTTCCGAGAATGACGGTGTTGTAGATGGTCCAAGTGATGTAACGGCTCTCGTTGAAGTGAGACGGCACGTGTCGCACGACAAAGCACAGGTAGGCACCCCACAGCAGGAAGGCGGCTTCACCTGTCAACGACCAACGCCAGTACATACTCCGTGCGACATGGTTGTTGTTGTTGTTGTTGTTGTTGTCGTTGTTGTATCATTGCAATAAAAAAGCATACATTTTATTTTATTAACATAAACGTGCGCGCAAGCGTCATTTGTTGGCACAGTTCGTCAATATGACATTAGTCTTACCTACGAATGCGACATATTCCCAGTTAACTGTCTGACAATATTTGAAATTGAGCTCAGAGCTCGTCATGTGCCAAGCGACGGAAGGTTTGGCGATGACTGTCCACGCGGACATGAAACCAATCGCTACGGCCAGGATGGGGACGAATCGCCGTGCTAACATACGGTCTGTGATTATCACTCGCTGCGCCGACTGTACCCTGAAGATGGCCGAGACTCTGAACCACGCAAACAAACAATACTAATGTAGTATGTGTACAACTTCTAGTGCAAGTAAATATCAGATGCAAATGCTGTACTCTGTTGGGCTATGACCAGTAGTGAAGGAAGTGAAGTGAAGCGACACTTGAAAAAGAATGGCTTAAACTACAATCAGAGAAATTGTAATCAGTTATTTTGTGTAGAGTTGTAACGCCACTGTTCGTTAAAAAAATATAGACAGAGAGACGTTTATTAAATGTCTTCTTTACATGACCACGGTTTGCATAATTATAAAACAATGTTTTTTTAATTTGTTTAACATCATGGGTATTGATTGTTGTAATAATCAAATATATGTTTGCTTATAAATAAGTACTTTTTGTCATTGACAAACACTCTCAAACTGTGTGTGTGTGTGTGTGTGTGTGTGTGTGTGTGTGTGTGTGTGTGTGTGTGTGTGTGTGTGCGTGCGTGCGTGCGTGCGTGCTTGTGTGCGTCCGTGTGTGCGTGTGTGTTTATAATTACATATACATGTACTGACATACAATACAGTACGTATTTGATCCTATAACTAAACATATGCAAATTGTCAATGTGTGCTCTGTTTGAAGATAAATGTATTATTTAACACTTTATTAGGGTTTGCAGCAATATATTCCATCAGTACCATATCACAATCACAACGAGATCAATTACACCACTGTCATATTTCAGGCTGTGACTAGCACTGAGTTTTAATGCTCGTTGATGCTGATCATTAACATATGGTAATCTCCGCCATGCAATGACCACGTGCCATTGGTGCATGCTTGGTATCAGTTGTCGAGTGACCGACCCATACCTCCATGTCTTCAGCAGCACGGCGCCGTACGCGAGGCAGAAGCCGATATGTTGGGGCCAGGAGCGGATCAGACATGTCAGATCAGTCGGTTCCGGAAATAACACAAACATCTGCAACAAGACACGTCAGTTTTGAACAATTTGCACCATTTTCATGCATTTGTCATTGATGCGAACAGTGCTTACCAGGCATAAGCACGATTTCCACAGACACGTGATGTTTTACGTAATTAGACATTCAAGGGATTCTCTAATTACTGAAGAATCATGCCATCATTTAACAGTTACACGCAACAGACAAAAACACACGAATGGATATCGTATGATGGAACTAATAATGAAATGTGCATACGTTTGTAGAAACGCGCATGGCTTGATTTTTTTAAGATGTTGAACTGGTATGAAAATATTGATAGAAATATTTGCTCTCACTTATGATATCTACAAGAAGTAGAATGCATGAATTAATGTTAACGAAGGAACAGTGTATGTATTATATATATAAGAAAGTATTCATTCTCGCAGAGGACAATAAATGAATGGAACACATTATCTACAAATTGTGGAAATGCTAGAAGCGTGAATATGTTTAAAACAAAATTGACAAATATCTCAGAAAGGCGGGTTACACATAAATAAAGAATTGTTGGACTCTCAATAAGCCAATGTCTTCCTTGTCCACGTGCCATCGGGTGTTTTGTCTTGGATGGCAATCTTGTTAAATGTTGTTAAATCTTGTAAACTTGGAACAATAATAGATACACAAAATGCCTTGCACAAATATTGTACACATACATGACTACACTCCCAAACAGTGGCGCCACTCACCATATGACGGTAACAACTTGAATATAAATTCAAAATGGACAGCTAGCAAGATGGACAGCTAGCAAGATGGACAGCTAGCAAGACGGACAGCTAGCAAGACGGACAGCTAGCAAAATGGACAGCTAGCAAGACGGACAGCTAGCAAGATGGACAGCTAGCAAGATGGACAGCTAGCAAGATGGACAGCTAGCAAGATGGACAGCTAGCAAGATGGACAGCTAGCAAGATGGACAGCTAGCAAGATGGACAGCTAGCAAGACGGCATAAACGATTGGTTGGCTAGACAATGCCATTGCTGTATACGACTTGCTACGTCATTGCAACTGTGCACTTGAGTGACTTAACATGGTTTCAAACAAACGCGAACGTTATTGTGTTTCCAAGACACATTTTCAATACGAATAGGCCTACTGTTCATAATTGTACGCAACTGAAATTGAGAGATTTCTCGACAAAAAACGGGAATTTACCAAATGAAACGAAGATGTGCAGAATCTGCACATCAAATGTAAGTTATGGCAGGGTTGATGTGCTTAATGTTCACCCTTGCGCGGGGGTTGGTCTCCATTTCCACAATTTGATTATTAATTACACAACTGGACGGTTTACGCAGTGTTGCAAAAGATTGGTACGTTGAGCGATGCCGTTAGCCTTAACGACTTGCTACACATAGCATTTGAGAGACGTAAACGTGTTCCATACAAAAACTAATGTCGTTATGTTTTAGTAAAATTTCAATACTATCCTCAATTGTATGCAGTTGAAATATACATATTTCTTGACAAACATTTGGAATTTACTAAATGTACAAAAAAAATTTACAATCTGCTCATGGGCCTACCTGTATGTTGTGACTGGGGTGATAAGATAAACGTTCACCCATGCACTTGGTACGCCTACGAAACCAACCCGAAACCTAAGAGTACTGCTTCTGTGATTCGCAGACATGTCCACCCCAACCCACCCCCCGTAAATCATGACAGCTGTCCGAGTTAGACCCACCTACCGGGACACACATGAGTTAGAGCCACCTACCGGGACACACATGAGCGCAGCGCCAACGTTCATAATATGCAGAAAGAATGGACTAGCCGACCGAATGACCTGAAACACAGACACGTAACCATTGTCCACCCGCGCGTGAAAGTGCGTGACATGCGCGCATGGTCGACTCGTCACTCATCACCTGACCATTAGGATAAACCAAATTTCACTGTGAAATTTGGTTTATTGTAGTGGTCAGGTGATGTACTGACGAGTCGACCATCTGCGGTGAGAATTATCCATTCGGCCAACTGGAGTAATATTCCACCCCAGCATCCTTGATTCCTTGTCACAGCAGCCACTGGAATCACGAATGATCGGTCGCGAACTGAACGACCTCGAGTGATCAATGCAAGACAAGACCGCCAATATTAATAGCATCTGCCTGGTGCTTAGGTTCCATAATGCCAATGAAACTACCCAGAACATTAACGAGAACCCTTACACAATAACGGCGACCTATTAATTAAGCGGTCAAACAGCGCCCTCAACTTGCTGATAAAACCTTAGAACAGGCCACTAACTAACCGGGTGCACACCAATAGAAAATCTCGTACAGGGCGATAATATTATTATGCTATGCACAGTCCAGCCTGGTTACATTATATATACATCCATGTATACATGTATACATGTATGTGTCCATTTATACACGCACGCACGCACACACGCACGCACACACGAACACACACACACGCACGCACGCACGCACGCACAAACACACACACACACACACACACACACACACACACACACACTCACACACACACACACACACACACACACACACACACACACACACACACACACACACACACACACACACACACACACACACATCCCGTATGCAATTAGTGTTCATTTCCACCTCTGACGCCTACCTTGGCCGACCTGAAGACGGTGACGAGAATGGACGAAGCAAGGATGGTGAAGACGACCAGTGTCGTGAGCACGACTAGCAACCACCTCAATATCAGGTTGCTGGCGTACAGACATGGCGTCGCGTCCTCGCACTCGTCACATCCGATCGAGCACGACAGACAGCGGTAGGCAGTGGAAGTGACGTCATGGCTGGCATTGAAGGCGTAGCGCTCGAGGTCCGTGCCGTTGAAGAACTTGTTTTCGGCCGAGATATTGGGGAAGTAGAAGCCACGTTGGCACACGCACATGTACGAGCCGCGCATGAAGCCGCGTCCTTTCACGGCAACGCACTGTAGCCAACAGGTTGGTGGCATGATTGTACACTTACAACATAGCAATAGCTTCAGTATCAGAAACGAAACAAAAAACAACTCAACTTATTATAATTACAGTATCTGAAAACGGTTTAGTATAATAAAATGTCTACGAGCAACAACATAATGTACAGTAATGTGGCCTCAACCTCCCATCTTCCACCTGTTTTGGGGGCCAACCTACCACCAATGTTGAGAGTCCACCTCCCACAAACCTCACTTCCCACCTCCCACCAACTATTAGGACTAACCTCCCACCTCCCACCAACTATTAGGACTAACCTCCCACCTCCCACCAACTATTAGGACTAACCTCCCACCTCCCACCAACTATTAGGACTAACCTCCCACCTCCCACCAACTATTAGGACTAACCTCCCACCTCCCACCAACTATTAGGACTAACCTCCCACCTCCCACCTTCCACCTCCCACCTTCCACTTCCTGCCACACCCTTCAGTAATACTGATATTATTGGTGATTACAGTCACTCTGTCATTGGTCAATTGACAAACTTACGTTTTACAATTAATCAATCCGAATAATAGTTTTAACTTTACAAAAATATAATGATAGTAATATTAACTTTATTCAACAAAACGGACGTTCGTGATATCCCTATGATTGCGATTAAAGGAATGCATGAATCAAGTCATGACGACGATTCACATTCATTGCTAGCAATGACGTGAGAGCACGTTATAGGAAACAGTAACTAATGTACCGTATGAGTGCTTGCAATCAACAAGATACGTCATGTCATTTGCAATAAAAATATAGGTCTGCATTAATATATATTATATATATATATATATATATATATATATATATATATATATATATATAAACATATACATATACATATATATATATATATATACATATACATATATATATATATATACATATATATATATATATATATAGATATATATATATATATATATATATATATATATATATATATATATATATATATATATATATATATATATATATATATATATATATATATATATATATATATATATATATATATATATATATATATATTACCATTACAAACAATGAAGTGTGGCAAGATAAGACTGGATAGAGGTTGTGCCCGCGAGACAAAGCTGGGCGGGCGGTAGGCGTACCCGGGTTGTTGGCTGGCAGTTGTGCGTTCCCCGAAACACGTCGACAGATTTGCAGGTTGTGTCGGTGTCTTCATGTCCATGTTGCGTCTCGCATTGGTTGATGTCAATGTTCGTCAACTCGATGTCGATCGTCCCGACGCCCCTGTTCAGATGGTCATTGTTATTACTTCTATTGCTGCTGCTGCTGCTGCTGCTGCTGCTGCTGCTGCTGCTGCTGCTGCTGCTGCTGCTGCTGCTGCTGCTGCTGCTGCTGCTGCTGCTGCTGCTGCTGCTGCTGCTGCTGCTTCTGCTGCTACTAGTACTACAATTTATAAAGTAGGTAGACTTTGTGTTTGCAGGATATGATACGTGTAAATTTTGCCTCTGTGTCGACTGTGGTCATATGCACGGTTAAAGTATGAATTTAAAATGGATGTTAACACTTTTGACGTGATATGACATACTTGCTAGAAACTATAATAATATGGTTAATGCAAACAAAATGTACTGTCTTTGCTGTGGGAATGTTCCAGCGTTTGCCCCATTATAAGCTCATTAATCGAAATAGTCACGCACTATGGAAAATGACCAGCATTATGTACTGTTTAGGCTCTGACTACAGGAAATTTAGTGCGTGCTGGCATGTGTATTTAGTAATGGGATGAGCAGTTAAATTACACGAGCCATATGCTGAAAAAAAATGCGATGTTATTTTTGCAGATCAATTACTCAGTGCATGCATCGTTCCCTAATCAGTATAGCAGATTTGGCCACCCGTGACTCGAAAAGTCGATCACATCAACTATTAATTAATGTTATCTATGTTATCTAGGTGTTGTTTCTATGCGTCCGGAAGTAACGGAATACTAGAAGTGAATTGGAGAGATTTAAAAAAAATTGCCATCCCACGCAAAAAAAACATTTGAAGCGTAACACGACAACCTGTTTGCAGAACTAACAAACTGTGAGCAGCAATTATTTGTACTGATTGTCCTGTAGCTGTCCTCGTGTTTGATGACCCAACAGCAAACGCAACATCTGAAGCCCGCCATACACATAACGATTCTTCAGTTGCCAACATGTTGGCGACTACTTTTTCAGTTGGCAACTCAAATGTAGGCAACACTTTTTGTGGACATCTGAAAAATCGGTCTACCGACGAGTAGTTGCCAACTATTTGTCGGCGGACAAACTGTTCGGTATGTGTATGGCGGGCTTTATATAATCTAGACGATCAAAGCCGATTTCATAAAGTAATATTAAAGTAAAAGTATACGTATAACGATTATACTGCCAGGCTAAGTGTAAATGCTTTACATTTTACCTATTCATTCATAAAAACTATAAAAACGAAAAGTAAAATTGCCACCCTTGATTTTCTGTCTACTTAAACCCCAAAGAAAACATTAATAAAAAATCGCTTTTGGCAAACACATCTCACGGGATTAGATGGTATACCGTACTGTTGTATCCACATGTTAGCTTGTTTGTGCAACGTTTGTATGTTTTTTTGTGTGGAATCATCAGACAAACTATTAAATTAGTTAATGCTTGTTCTAGCATTAACTGAAGTGAAAATCAAAATGCTAAAAAAATCACGATTTTCTTCCTTGGTGAAATTTCGTAACTTTGTCATGTGATTGGCGAGAGGATGGTCACGCCCATGATCAGCATTGACACACACAGTGGTTACCATTTTGGATATCCACTATTTTGATCTTTACCAGATCTAACAACTAAAGTCAATTGTTTTGATGATTTGAACAAAATAGGCATTTTTTTATTAAACAGACTGCGCACATTACCTAAACTAATCCCACTCACTACACATCTGGACATAAGTGAACCGGACTCGCGATAGGCTGAACTATTTGAGGAAGCAGCTTTAATACAATTTTCAACATCCAAATTATATGTCAACGGTCAATTCGTTTTCATATTCCGCTCAATGTATTGTTGTGAAGTTAAACAGTTGTAATCAAATTATGGTGCGACTATATATATATATATATATATATATATATATATATATATATATATATATATATATATATATATATATATATATATATATATATATATATATACATATATATATACATGTATATATATATATATATACATACACATATACATATACATGTATATATATATATATATATATATATTATATATATATATATATATATATATATATACACACACACATACACACACACACACACACACCCACACACACACACACACACACCACACACACACACACACACACACACACACACACACACACACACACACACACACACACACACACACACACACACACACACACACACACACACACACACACACACACACACACACACACACACACACACACACACACACATGCATGTACGGAACAGCTACAGTAACAGTCGAAGACAGCAAAATAAACAAAAGTTACATTATGAGTTACCACCTGAAGATTGGCACGTGCTCAGTGGGACTTCTCCAGCCGAATATGGGCGCGGAGTAGGTCACCATCCAGATGTCGCCACCGCCGCAGTCAAAGTAAGGGCGGCTCCAATGGCCGTCCTATGCGGTAAACATACAGGGTGCCGTTAAATTAAGAAAGAGAACCGCTTTATTATTTCAGAAAGGATGGATGAACTAAACAAATATTTATGGCTTGTGATATTAATTAAACTGAAGTTTGTTCGCGTTTTTCATAAAACGGATATTCATTGCATTACGTATGTCCGTGTCGCAATTTAAACAATAGCTTATTTTATTTGTGGGAGTAAGATACCCAGTTGTTTGGGAGATTTTGCAAAAACGACATATATCTGTGATGCGATAACCTGCTACAATAAGACCATCTTAAGCGCCGGTCGTCGTTCACCAGTCTTACGTACCTGCAGTTTCGCTACAGGCTGTTCGGAGGTCTGATGCATGTCAGCAACTGTCATGTTATATCTGGCGAGCAAGAAGTGAGCGAACAATGCCATAGGGTATTGTAGTTTTTCAGTAACCAAACGTAATACTAATATCGTCGGGTTAAGGAATAACAACACATGTGGTATTCCAACTGATATTCTTAACACCTTTCGATAAGATGTATTTATTGACTATTACGGGCTGTAATTGTAAATTAGCAAACACCCATTCAAGGTGGGGCAAAGTGGTTGATCAGTCTAAAGTGTGTACGGCATTTACACGTCTATTTGTGGAATGAAACCCCGCGTATGTCGACTGACTACCAAACAGGAGCTCTGATGATGCACAGGTATATTGTAACACAGATATGTTTAGCCTGTGAGACAGTTTCTAATGTTTGACCGTGACCCGTATACTTGTTGTCGATGATGCTTTGTTTCTGGGCCTGGTATTACGTGACACTTTTGAGGATGCAACTCCATTTTCCAAGACATCTCCTAAACTTTTTGCAAGTTTGTCCAGATATTCCCGAAAGACAGGAGCATTTGACCCTCGCTTAATTGCTAAAAACATTAAAATGTCATTTATCATTTATGTAACAGAGGAATAAACATGGCCAAGTACATAACCCTGGGGCCCTGGTGTTACTAGCACCTCAGAAGATGTGTCACCCTCCTCCACCACTATTTGGGTTATGTCAGATAAAACAGATGTTATCCATTAATTTGTTTTACCTTGGTGCGATAGTGATGGAGTTTATAAACCAGCTTGTTATGACTGAATTTATCAAATGCTTTGGAGAAAGCCATCATTATGATACCCGTTTGTGTGCTAGACTGCATATAGGTAAATAAATTATGAATGAATTGAATCAGTTGTGTCTCACAAGACACCCGAGAACGAAAGCCATGTTGAAGATGATATAATATATTTTGTGAATGTGCATGTTTCATCATGCTACTAACCGATACATGTTTGATGGAGACTAGTCTATTATTTGAAGCCACATATTTACCTTTTTCTAAACAGGCGAGACGTTAGTTTTTAACCAGTATGTAAGAACTTTTCCTGTGGGTGGTGCAGGTCTTTTTGAAGTTCAGAATTGACAATGGTGCAATTCTAACATCCACAAGTTTTGGGGCACGAAGTTGTATCCATCATTGCCATTGGCATTACCCTACCAAAACATTACCCTACCAAAACATTACCCTACCAAAACTTGACTGGGCACTGTAGTGTCATAATCATTACCCTACCAAAACTTGTCTGGGCACTGTAGTGTCATAATCATTACCCTACCAAAACTTGTCTGGGCACTGTAGTGTCATAATCGCTTGCAGTGGCTGCCTTTTGTCACGTGCAACACCGGGCAACTCGGCTAATTAATATTAATGAATTGACGGATCCATCACGTGACAATTTGCATAGCAACTAGGTTCGACAACATTTATGGCCCAAACATTTGTCTTTGCGACAAAAACAAAGGACAAAGTTGTTTCAGCGACGTGTTCAAGTTTGATCTGACAGATGTATGGAGCCCCAGTAATGTCTTATATTCACACTCCCAGTGGCGCCACTCATCATATCACCACCGCCACAACTTCATTTCCAATTAAACATGAACGGCTGATGGAGAGGAATAATCTACTGGTTGGCAATGAGATTGTTGTTTACGATTTGTTACATCATCGCAACTGTGCACGGGAGTAATGTAATGGTTTCAAATAAAAACGAACAATATTGTGTTTCTAGACACATTTTCAATACAAACACTATACAAAATTGTATGCAATTGAAATTGAGAGATTCTTAAAAAAAATCAGGAGTTTACCAGATAAGATAAAGATATGTAGAATCTGCAAATCAAATATATGTTGTGGCAGGGGTGATATTGTCAATTTCCACGCATGCGAGAAAGAGTTGGTGATATATTATATATAAACATGGTTGCTAAGGCGAAGCTTGACGGAAATCACGCTCATAATTAGCATTATGACGTCAGACTCCGGATTATCAATTACAGAAAGGAACATTCTGTCACGTTTACGTTCACTTCTAGTTAGCGTAACCATGAGAACCTTAAATCCATAACGCGTCTTTCTCTTTGATGACACTAACACGCCTTCATTAGGAAATATGTCATTGTTATTGCATTGCTGCACCACATTGTCACTTCACTCCTGGTTCTAACACATCTACACGGGCGCCTAATTGGCGACATTTCCTGTTGTAGTATACGTGTCAGTTGCTATCATAACTGACACGTTGATGGATTTACTACGATATCACAACATGCCTGACTCATTAGCAGCCTTCCACATTTGTTCCACAATTAGTAATCTTTATTTTTGCTTTATAACATTGTATATACCACCAATACAAGGGCAACGTGATAGACTGGGGTATGTTCGCATACTAGACACCGTGAAGGAATGTTGCCGTTAAAAATGGTAAAGGTACGTTTTTACATAGCGAGGTATCCAGTCATTGGGACTGTTCAAATGCTTTACACTATCTCAAGAGGACGGATTATAAGTAGATGAAAATTTTTGGACTCTCGATAAGCCAATGGCTTCCTTGTCCACTTGCCATCTGGGCCTTTGGCTTGGATGGCAAATCTTGTTAAATCTTGTTAAATCACTTCATCCCCTGGTAGACCTGTTCATTCCAACGCCATTTCGACTTATCTGGGAAGAATTCAGCTACGCTGCAATTACTGCGAGAACGCAGTAATCCATCTACGTCATATATCCATCTCTGTCTGTAGCCAGGTACTCATTTATACAGCTGAGTGAAGTGTGGCAACGTGGGGTGAACGAAATTGCCAACGTTTCGAAACGGCGGATTGGAACCTGGGTTCTCTCGATTGAGAGCTGCTACGCTACCGCGCCGCCGTTAGTCACTTCGACCATGAGCAAGAGCCTTTCAGCAAACACAGAGACATATTAATGTAACTAAATCCCTAACTGCCTTCGACCAATACATTGCACCATTAAATCATATAATAATTACCACGAACAACACGCAAAGAATGATGATGCACGACGTCAGGAGAGACAACATATACAATGACTAGAGAGCAGCTATATATATATATATATATATATATATATATTATATATATATATATATATATATATATATATATATATTATGCCATAGCAGAAAAACAATTAAATGGAGAAAGAAGGGCGTTTGCAAGAAACGACGATGCACGATATGGTCAAGATATTAGGCTGCAACTGCATGGAAGAGGAAGGCATGCAAGATGCAAGATGAAAGTTGATAAGATGAAGACACGGATAGTACGGTGAAATAGAACACAAGACTGAACGACGTGATGCTTATTTTGTGAGCCCAACAATTGACTGGGAACGGATGAAGGAGAAAACGAAGAAGAAATAGAAGAATGAGCATTTTGGAAAAGGACAATAGAGAAGAAATAGAAGAAGCAATATTTTGGAAAGGGGACAGACAACGATGAAAAAAAAGAATGAATCTTTTGGAAAGGGGAAGACGAAGAAGAAAGATAGGAATAACAATCCTTTTGGAAACGTTCCAGTTTTAAACATTCTGCGTTACCTGTACATGACCTTATTCCTCGATATATGCGCCTCTGTCAAGTTGCGCACCCTCAGGTTGTAATACCACTCGGTTGTGTTGGACAGATAATCGTAGTTGAGAGACAGATCATGCGCCACCACCTGCGGGCATCGAACACCACGTCAACTTGATGCTGCCACATTGGCATTGAAGCCAGAAAGGTGGTCATCTATCGAAATGTACTCATTTGTTACCTTTAAGAGAAGGATTAACCTTAGGTAATATCAGTAATAAAAAACATTGTAGGAATTCCCAAAATATACTGTAAAACATGTGTAATCCATTAGGTTTTCATAGAGTTTAATCTGTCCGATGCCAGGAGATCGAATCTCGACCATCTGGCGGTTAGACACTGATTAATTCCAGGGATGTCCGGAGCTGTATTGACTGAGCCCGGCTTAAATATATATATATATATATATATATATATATATATATATATATATATATATATATATATATATATATATATATATATATATATATATACATATGCATATGTATATATATATATATATATGTATATATATATATATATATGTATATATATATATATATATATATATATATATATATATATATATATATATATATATATATATATATATATATACATATATATATATATATTATACATACATATGTATATATATATATATATATATATATATATACATACATATGTATATATATATATATATATATATGTATATATATATGTATATATATATATATATATATATATATATATATATATATATATATATATATATATATATATATATACATATATATATATATATATATATATATATATATATATATATATATATATATATATATATATATATATATATATATATATATATATATATATATATATATATATATATATATATATATATATATACATATATAATATATATAAGAGTATCAAAATAATTTCGTCAAACAACCTGGGATATGGGATAAAAATGTGAGGTTTTATGAGAAAAACTTAACATTTCAGAGCAATTCGTTAAGAGGAAGTGACCACTCACACAACACATATTTTACATTTGTACATACAAAAAAATTTAACCCCAACATTTCAATATCTATATATGATGCCATATATTGAATATTACTTAACCGATTTGTGACTGATTCAATGGGAGTCTACTCATGAGACAAAGTTTATTCACTGACAAATTTAGCTCAATCAACCGGTTAGGATTCCGACCCCTAACTCTAAACTTAACTGAAACCCTATATCTATCCAAACACTATCTCTAACCGGTTGATTGATATAAATGTTTCAGCAGTTACTTCCTCTCAAAGGATTGCTGTGAAATTTTAACACAGTCTCATCAAGCCTCACCTTTTTAGCCCATAGTCCATGTTGTTTGTAAGAATTTGTTCTCCATAAAAAAATAATCAACCTAATATATATATATATATATATATATATATATATATATATATATATATATATATATATATATATATACATACATACATACATACATACATACATACATACATACATACATACATACATACATACATACATACATACATACATACATACATACATACATACATACATACATACATACATACATACATACATACATACATACATACATACATACATACTACATACTACATACATACATACATACATACATACATACATACATACATACATACATATATATATATACTAAAGATCAGCTGGTATGGGCAATACATTTTCTTAATCAGTAAATGTTATATGTCTGAAAGAAAGGACTTCCATGACAGTAATGTACAGGACGTTAAGTCCCTCTACACAGTTATTCTTTATTTGGTCACTTCGACCCAGTCCCAAGGGTGACCTTAATAGTGAGGTTCTACTCTATATCAGGTGCTGTGCAACTTTGCAAGTTGTACACAAAGCCAAAGTTTTAAACCCTATATGATAAGAAAGCAAGCACCAAACAATTGACATACCATGCCACTATTAAGGCAAGCACCAAACAATTTACATGCCCTGCCACTATTAAGGCAAGCACCAAACAATTGACATACCCTGCCACTATGAAGGCAAGCACCAAACATCTGACATACCATGCCACTATTAAGCTATCACATTAATTTTTGTAATCAGGTTAAATTATGCATCTGCATTAATTTTCAGTTTAAATGTTTTGCACAATATTGATGTGACATGTTTAAGATGACATTTTAAATTGATGTCAATAATTACATTGATTAGTAATATTATGATGTTTCTGTAAAATATAATAAACTAACAGTTATTTGTGTTCACAAGTTTGGTGCAGCCAACCCTGGAGTTATGTTCACAAATACTGGGAAAGGACACATTGCTGGACTTGTAGATTGTAGCATTTATAAATTTAATTTATCAGTAACAATGTTTAAATGTGGCAATTACTGATTGATGATTATAAATAATAAGATACTCTCATCTGATTGGTTTTGTCTTGTCATGGGGGGTTTAAATAGCAAACATTTTCAGTTTGTTCAATAAGTTAAGCATTTCCAGTACATTGTGAGTTGAGTAATTAAATCACCTGACAAACCAGACTGTTTTTGTGTCTGCAGTAGTTATGTTGTAATATGTGTATACAAATACAACTATGGCTATATACAGGGTAATGTTTTTGCTCATAATTTAATTAGTATGTTATAGATTTATTTCATATTTTCAGTATCTTAAGATACTACCGTAAGCATAGTGTGTGCAAAATTGTTCTTGGTAACTAATGTATTTTGAAGTAAACATGTACTTGAACTTCAAATGCGTTTTTCTCAGTTTGAACGTTCAGCATTCATTGCAGCATAACTTCGACTATGAGTGAGCTATGTCTTTATATTATGCATCATATGAAAGCTTAATATCTGATCTTTCCAATGATGTGGATAACGCAATATTTACAAATTTGCATATGTGACTCATTTTGTTAGGATTCAACACACACATACACACATATGTGTGTGTGTGTGTGCGTGTGCGTGTGCGTGTGCGTGTGCGTGTGTGTGTGTGTATATATATGTATGTATGTATGTATGTATGTATGTATGTATATATGTATGTATATATATATATATGTATATATATATATATATATATATATATATATATATATATATATATATATATATATATAATATATATATATAATCGTATATAACAGTGTTTCCTCAAGTACTTTTGTAATAAATTTTAACTTTTAAAGTGAGGTAAATATATGTCCGAATTTGGAAAGGTTTTATTATTATACAGTTAACATTTGGACATCAACGTGTTCACGGAATGCTCACTTATTTTAAGTTCCCAGCACTCCGTTAAACAACCCGCAGTAAGAGAATCGATGTACTTCTGCCGCTCAACTCTGTATCACTCCATTGTCTCTCCCCCCCCACATTTTGCAGTACACTTGTATAACTTAGAACTCACCATTCCCTCACCCCCCTGGAGATACGTCTTGTAGGCGTACGGGCAAAAGATGCGGTACTTGGGGTAGACGAACTCTTCGACGGCAATGGCCGACCCGAACACGAGCGAATCGCTGTCGACGTTTGTTCTGACGATGTCGAACAAGTGGCGCTGGGAGATGCCACGTAGTGTGTTGTTCCGCTCGATCAGGAGCTTCGTGAGGAGGTTCGCCATGCGTACGGCGACATCGGCGTAAGACGTCCACGTCGAGTGATCGAAATGCACAGGAAGCGTCTCGTCCGTTCCACCAGTGCATGGGCTGGTGGCCAAACATGTACACATTAGGGGTATTAATTTGAATGGAATTACGTGTGCACTTTGTAATAATATTACCACTACCGCTACTATGTTATTGGTGATCTTACTCCAAAGGGTTACCGTCACCAACTTTTATCCCGTTCTTGTTACAAAGGCTGTTGGTTTCACACATTTGAACACATTGAATATTTAATGAAAACAGGGTCATCGCCCATACGCTAGATTGTCATCTGGCGACCGCTACTCTCTCGGTAGCATCATCAGACTGTCGCTGAAGTCTTGAACAGTGACCTTCTTTACTTGTTGCGCAGCTGTTCACCCCAGGGAAGATCACAATCACGCCGCTGTTCACCCCAGGGAAGATCACAATCACGCCGCTGTTCACCCCAGGGAAGATCACAATCACGCCATACTTATACTTTGATATCGATTGCCTGTGTGATAAGCACCAAGCAGATTCCTTGATTATCTTAAATCTGTCGGCATGGTCGTGCATGTACGCGGGCCGACTCACAGAAACGGACACGCGCTCTATGTCTTACTGAGCAGAACACTTGTAGTTAATGATATCCCGGTCACGTACGTGAGTGTTTTAGACAATCCAGCAGTTATATTTACTATTGATGAACTCCGACTTGGCTCTGGTCAGAAGAAGGGTGCATTTCCGAAAAGATCACTGTTGACCTATTTCAATTGGATATTAGTATTTATGCCATGCGTGCCCCGGATTTATCTGGTGTCGACCAACTTATGGAATTCTACAACGTCACTCTTCGAGATACACAGATGACAACCACGTGCCTGTTCACGAGAGTAAAATACGGATATGGCCAAATACTGCCTGGTATTCTGATACAAATCGGACGAATGAGCGATAAAACAGCGTGAGCGGACATGGTGGAACTGTTAAACTACTCCGAGCTGGACGTTCATAAGCAGAGTTTTCGTGTCTAGTGCAAACTGGCCAATGATATAATGAGTCGTTGTTCATTAGAATGGTTTGTTTCCTATCTTTCTAATAAAATATCAATACATTCGTATCAGAAGCCACCCGTCAAGCAAGACCCCTCTTTTGTATGGAATGCCACAAGCATCTGTACTGGGTCCGCTGTTGGCCAACGCGTTCATTACGCCCCTTGGCGATATCACAAGAAAACACAATCTCAACTTACACGTGCACGCCGGCAACGCATTTCGATCTGACGTCACACTCTTAATTATGAGCGTGACTTCCGTCAAGCTTAACAACTTGCACTACTATTGTGGCATACATCTGCCAAATAAAACTTTCCCACATACTGTTCTTACTGAAACACATTTGGCCTTTTCTTTTTATCTCAAAGACAAATAAAGACAACAAAAATACGACGGAATGTCCCACAGCTTTGTATTTGCGGCGGTCGTATTTATTAGCTTGACTGACCTGGTTGCTAGGCAAACAGTGACGTAGTGAATCTGACAATTTCGAATGTCGTTTACGTGACATTGATGCCTGGATGCGTCACAATCGCCTAATGCTAAAAAATGGAGGTGTTAATTTTTGGCAGTAAACAAAAGTTGACAGAGGCAAATAACATCCATGTTACCGTTGGTAACACGTGAACGCGGTGTGTCAGCCGGATTAGAAGATGTCTTACACAAACACCA
>OY759262.1:7279299-7346799 GCA_963662155.1 Lamellibrachia columna
ATGTGTCAGACCTTGTATCATCGAATTGGACAAATTGGCGTCTTTCGGTAAGGTAATTCATTACCCAAATTAGCGGAGTCCCATTTATTCCGTAATGTTCAAGCTTTTTTTAATAAAGTATTGTAATCTATAGTATCAAAGGCTTTTGACATGTATGTATGTATGTATGTATGTATGTATGTATGTATGTATGTATGTATGTATGTATGTATGTATGTATGTATGTATGTATGTATGTATGTATGTATGTGTGTGTGTGTATGTATGTATGTATGTATGTGTGTATGCATGTATCTATGCATATATATGTCGCAATAGGATTATGAACTACGATGCAAGCTTAAAAGCAACAAATCCTTGTCTCGCAGTTAATTAACCTTTCAATTGTGGACGGTGATTTTTTAAAAGGCTGTCTGCATTTTTGTGTGAAATTGATCGATTAATCAACCACTGAAAAGCGATCTACGGAAGGTGATCTACGGAAGGTGATCGCTCTCTTTGTTTGTGGATATCGAAGAGTCACCACTGAAAAGAAACCGCTGATTCACGCTTGCGTTTTAGCTGTACGTATTTTTGTAGTGGATGCTCTCTCAGAATACTAGATAGGGTTAATCTACATATATGTGATCATAACCCACTTGTGGCAACAAACACCACCAGGTTGAATGTAGCAGCCAGAGGACGCCTCACATAGACCCAACAGCACTGAGACAGTTCGACGTCCATGTAGCATACGACATTGGAGTGAAAAACAAACATGGGTCACTAATAAACGAGATCACTTCAAAGAAAGTATCCATCATGGTAACAATTGCCTACCTCTCAAGAAATGAAAAAAAATCAAGCCATTGATGACATATGGGATTATTGAGATGAGTGAAGGAGAGCCAAAAGGAACACAGATAAATATCATCTATTTAACAAGCTGCTAAAGAAAGAGTGCAGAATTGCCACGGAAGCTCGAGAACAAATATATGAAAAGATGCACAATTACGGGGATATATACGAATTACGATCAAGTGAAAGATTTGACTTTAGGCAAAAATCGTGAAAAATATCCATGAAATTGAATCTCTTGAAAGACCTTGACGAAATCGAGCACGCCATCACACATATGTAAATGCATACATCAATCTGCATGGATGGAATTCGAGCAGATGTTTTGCATGACTAGTTATTGCCAGGGGCTACTGTCGCTATGCAACGACATTCATAAAACAGGTTTCAAGCCATAAGTCTTTATAGCACTGACAAAGAAAGCCACATTTGATTGTACGTTGTGCAACGCGGTCAGCCTGGTGAATCACGCTATTAAAATGCTTATACAGATCATTGTGGAAATTATCAAACACAAAATCAACTGAGAAACTCAATGTGAATTCAGACCAACTAACTGAACAAGGGAGGCAACCGTCACAGTAGGGATGGTGAGGGATAGGCACATAGTACTGAACACTGTTATCAATGCTTGATTCATTGACTAGCCCCCCCCCAACGCATTCAATAAACTATATCACAGGTGACGTAGACTATATATTTCACCCCCATGGTTGTATAACCTGTGCGTCAATATAATGACCAGAATTCACAGAATAAAGCGAAAAGAAAACATGCGGCTAAGAATAAATTTATGAACCTCCATTTGTAAGAGAGTTGTATGATTGCGTAGATAGTCAATATATTTAAAAAAAAATCATACTTCCTTGATACCATATTACTTAGCGTTCCAAAATCGAACAAACTTCAAACGCAGGTTCAAAGACACATAACACAATATTACAATATAAGTGACACTGTGTAGACTTCGTCCTGATATAATTTGGAACGCTCACTAATCGCACGCTCATGAATGCATCAATGCTCACTAATTGCACTGAAGCGGTTCTTGCTGGCTTTACCACCCGAGTAGTGTCCGACGAACCGCGACTGAAGGAAGACCATTGTAGAAAAATGCCATTACGAACATAGTAATTAATCATTGACACATATTTAGTGGGATGGCTAATAATGTGTCATTACGCTCTGAAACAAAGGAGCCGACTCTTTTTGACGTAAACCGCTCCTAATGCAATGAACACCGATCAATGTTGGCCTTTCTAGGAATTTCAATCCAAAACTATTTACTTCAAATCGTATGTACGTCCACTCGTTCTGTCAATCAAACATGTAACGTGTATTTGTAAACTAACCAATGAACATTCTGAGAACAGGTAGAATAGAACCGTAATGTTTATATAGCACTCTCCCCAATTTTCGTATGGCGTGGATAAGTTTATAGCATAATATTGCCTCTGGACTGTCCCTCACGATAACCATAGTCATGACATGATAAACTGCCGATTAATTCTGACAATTACATTATGTTACCATTTCTTGTCATCAGTAGCTAATCATGCTTTCTTCCAATGCTTTCCAACAAACATATCCATTTGGAGATACTATCCTCTCTTGCATGCACTATTTGTATATTTGTACATCAAATACGCACTATGTTGTCAGTGATCGTACTATGCTCATAATTATTGTCAGTGGGGTAACTCGTGTGCCTGTCATCACCATCGCTGTTGTCATCAAAACCGTTGATTACAGGCGTCGTGACTGGGTCAACATGCGTCTGTCAGCGTTAATTGGTTTAGTGGGTAATTTCTTTCCACTGTTTCTTAGTTGGCATTTCTTTGAAATACCAAAACAACTGTTATTAACATAGCTATGAGTTGCATTTGTATTGATATAAAAAAAAATTATATTGTAATTTGCATATGTACATTAATGTGTGCGTGTGTGTGTGTGTGTGTGTGTGTGTGTGTGTGTGTGTGTGTGTTTGTGTGTGTGTGTGTGTGTGTGTGTGTGTGTGTGTGTGTGTGTGTGTGTGTGTGTGTGTGGTGCGTGCGTGCGTGCGTGCGTGCGTGCGTGCGTGCGTGCGTGCGTGTGTGTGTGGCATATTTTCTAACATAGGTATATCAACTGAAATCCCGATTATATGAGGCCCTTATAATGCCCTAGTTAATTGTACTGGTAATATCCGCTTTTTGCAGAATAACGTATCAAACACGGTCATTGATTGGTCAACAGCTGAGCATCAACCAGTGGGATTTCCTGTTGGAAAGCAGTGTAAGCACGTATTGCAGTTAATTTTAAAGGTGTCTTATTAAAAAAAGCTTCTTCACAGTTCTCAAAATGCTCTTGAAATTCACTGAGGTCCATGGCCGTCGCGGCCACCGGCCCCTTTACCCCCGACCCCTTTACCACCGGCCCATTTACCACCGGCCCCTTTACCACCGGCCCATTTCCCTAGCTGGGACAATTTTTCATGACTAACAACCCTCCACAGGTTGACAGCTAAGCATTATGTACATAGGACGCCTATTTATAAATGCTGATACTCTTTGTAGCAACCAACGTCTCTGTTGATGATCTACAAGGATGATCTATATCTACACGGATAACGGGAAGAACCAGTCCGTGTGTAATCCCGTGGACAGTCGACATCCAGTCGACAGCATCAGTCACTGATAATTAGAGAAAAAAATTGTAAATAAAACATATTACTTGTAGAGATAATGAACGGTGACGTGGTTATGTATGTGGATGCTGTCCATGGGGCTTCCAGTTACCAACACTAATATTACAGGTTTTTTTTAATCTGCTTTTAAAACTGGAGGTTGTTTCAATGTTGGAAGGTTCGGGGTTTAAGGAATTCCTGTCAGTAAATGTGCGTGGAAAGAAACTACTTGAACCCGCCGGATTTAACTGCTGGGGTAATGAAGTTGTGAAAATCGCTCGATCTAGTGTGGTGAATAGACGTTTTAAAGTATGCTGGCAGGGTGACGGCGATTTCATGATGTAAGACTTTGCGGACGACCATCAGTCTTGCAACTGTTCTTCTATTTTGGAGGGTTGGCCGTGTGGACAACATACTAGTAACACAGGATTCTCTGGAGTAATCGTTGAGTACAAAACGGGCAGCCCTGCGTTGGATTTTTTTCCATTTGATTAATTTGACATTTACAGTATGGGTCCCATACGGCTGAGGAATATTCGGGCTTAGGCCTAAAAAAAGGTAGTGTATGCTTTCACCTTTACTTCTTGTAAGCACTTACGTAGATCTCTTTTGATTAGCCCGAGAGTTTTATTTGCTTTAGAGGTGATGTTATCGATGTGGGTTTTCCATTTGAGATCTCGCTGTAGTTCGACTACAAGATATGGGTGGGACTGACAGACGTGAGAGTGACCCCTTCCATGACATAGTCCATTTTTAGTGGGTTTTGTATTGCATTTTTCTGGATTAAAAATCATTGGCCATTTCCGGGCCCAGAGTGAGATGATCAGTGATCGTTAACGATGGTCATTTTCGAGTGTATCTAAAGTCACCGAAGTCCTCGATATTCCTCTGCATCTGTGTGTGTTGAAACTAACTACCATCCAGTATGACGTGTTAGTTCGTGTGTACACATTTCTTGTTTCGTTTTTAAGAAATTTTACGAAACCTATTGGTGCATTACCCATTTTCCAACTGGCCCATTTTTCAATACATACAATAATGTTGAATTAATGCACTATGGTACTCCAATTTCCTTTATATCAAATTATTGAGCCACATCGTTCCAGCTTCTTAATATCACATAACCTATTCCGAATTGTTAGACCATGACGTTCCATTTTCTTTACATCAAGCAACATATTCTGTAATGCTAGACCATTGCGTTCTATTCTAATTTGTATCAACCAACCTATTCTGAACTGTTGGAAGATGGCGTTGTATCTTCTTCACATCTCACAATCTATGAGCTGAGGGAGCATGGCGCTCTATTGCGCAAAAAAATAACTTAAGTTGTTAGTGTGACAGAGATGATCTATATTAAGTAAAAATCGGACGAAGCGTAACCAATTCATAGAACGCAATCGACGTCTCTTTTGATGTCAAATGGCACTGTTGCAGATGCCATCTGTTGCCGTGATTATTAATATAAACTACGCATGTAACAAAGGTAACAGGACCGATAAATTGTGGTATGCGATATGCTGCGCTGGGAGAAAGTCGCCAGTGATGCAGTACGTGGTCTCGCAGTGAGACTGGTAACATCATGCTGCCGGCAAATACACCCAGACATGCCACTTAACATCATGCTGCCGGCAAATACACCCAGACATGCCACTTAACAATATTTAACAAGATTGCCATCCATAGCAAAAAAACAGATGGCAAGTGCACAAGGATACGATATGTGATTATTTTGACCCATAGAATACATACGATGTTTACATACATATATGAGCATAACATCGTTGAAATTTAGCATAAAATATTAGTAGTTATAAGTATTATTTACACTTACTGTATTAAAGGAATCGTATGCATATGCTGAAAAAAGTATAGGCAAAGCATATGGTTAACATAGTCAGGGAGGCTCATATCAAGACCAGACATAATCGCTATCATAGGCGCCACTCTGGGGTGTAAATTATTTCGTAGATAAAACTTGATTAACATTTCACCAGCAAATAATTTATTATTGAGATGTGGATCCGTCAACAATACATAGTGATCAGCCGCCTTCTGGTATATTTGTCAATTTAGTTTTTAAACATATTCACGATGCTAGTATTTACGCAATCAATAGACAATGTTTTCCATTTATTTATCGTTCTCTGTGCGAATGAATACTTTCTTATATACAATCTACACTGTCTCTTCCTATCATTACTTCGTGTTCTCTAGTTATTATATCTTCCATTAAAATAATAAAATAATTTCAGTCAATATTTGCATAATCATTTAATATCTTATAAACTTAGATTTGGTCTCCTCTTAACCTACTCTAGGGCTGTTTAATCACATTCTCTTAGGCGTTTTTCATAACTAAAGTATCTCAGTTCTGGAATCAGTTTAATCGTTCTCCTCTGTACTGTATTCGTTCTAGCTTATCTTTGTCGTTCTTACCGTATGGCCTCCACGCTTGTATACAGTATTCTAAATGCGGCCTAACTATTATTTTATACAGATATGTAATTAAGTCTTTTTCATTACGTTATATTTATCCTAATCAACCCAATAATTTGGGTAGGTGCGTTCGTCTACGTTCAATGTCACCAATACAACCTCTACAAAAACGTTCGTCTACGTTCAATGTCACCAATACAACCTCTACAAAAACGTTCGTCTACGTTCGATTTTATCAATACAACCTCCACAAAAACGTTCGTCTACGTTCGATGTCACCAATACAACCTCCACAAAAACGTTCGTCTACGTTCCATGTCACCAATACAACCTCCACAAAAACGTTCGTCTACGTTCGATGTCACCAATATAACCTCTACAAAAACGTTCGTCTACGTTCGATGTCATCAATACAACCTCCACAAAAACGTTCGTCTACGTTCGATGTCACAAATACAGCCTCCACAAAAACGTTCGTCTACGTTCGATGTCATCAATACAACCTCCACAAAAACGTTCGTCTACGTTCGATGTCACCAATACAACCTCTACAAAAACGTTCGTCTACGTTCAATGTCACCAATACAACCTCTACAAAAACGTTCGTCTACGTTCGATTTTATCAATACAACCTCCACAAAAACGTTCGTCTACGTTCGATGTCACCAATACAACCTCCACAAAAACGTTCGTCTACGTTCCATGTCACCAATACAACCTCCACAAAAACGTTCGTCTACGTTCGATGTCACCAATACAACCTCTACAAAAACGTTCGTCTACGTTCGATGTCATCAATACAACCTCCACAAAAACGTTCGTCTACGTTCGATGTCACCAATACAGCCTCCACAAAAACGTTCGTCTACGTTCGATGTCATCAATACAACCTCCACAAAAACGTTCGTCTACGTTCGATGTCACCAATACGACCTCTACAAGAACGTTCGTCTACGTTCGATGTCATCAATACAACCTCCACAAAAAAGTTCGTCTACGTTCAATGTCACCAATACGACCTCCACAAAAACGTTCGTCTACGTTCGATGTCACCAATATAACCTCCACAAAAACGTTCGTCTACGTTCGATGTCATCAATACAACCTCCACAAAAACGTTCGTCTACGTTCGATGTCACCAATATAACCTCCACAAAAACGTTCGTCTACGTTCGATGTCATCAATACAACCTCCACAAAAACGTTCGTCTACGTTCGATGTCACCAGTATAACCTCCACAAAAACGTTCGTCTACGTTCGATGTCACCAATATAACCTCCACAAAAACGTTCGTCTACGTTCGATGTCACCAATACAACCTCTACAAAAACGTTCGTCTACGTTCGATGTCATCAATACAACCTCCACAAAAACGTTCGTCTACGTTCGATGTCATCAATACAACCTCCACAAAAACGTTCGTCTACGTTCGATGTCACCAATACAACCTCCACAAAAACGTTCGTCTACGTTCGATGTCACCAATATAACCTCCACAAAAACGTTCGTCTACGTTCGATGTCATCAATACAACCTCCACAAAAACGTTCGTCTACGTTCGATGTCACCAATACAACCTCCACAAAAACGTTCGTCTACGTTCGATGTCATCAATACAACCTCCACAAAAACGTTCGTCTACGTTCGATGTCACCAATATAACCTCCACAAAAACGTTCGTCTACGTTCGATGTCACCAATATAACCTCCACAAAAACGTTCGTCTACGTTCGATGTCATCAATACAACCTCCACAAAAACGTTCGTCTACGTTCGATGTCACCAATATAACCTCCACAAAAACGTTCGTCTACGTTCGATGTCACCAATATAACCTCCACAAAAACGTTCGTCTACGTTCGATGTCACCAATACAACCTCCACAAAAACGTTCGTCTACGTTCGATGTCATCAATACAACCTCCACAAAAACGTTCGTCTACGTTCGATGTCACCAATACAACCACTACAAAAACGTTCGTCTACGTTCGATGTCATCAATACAACCTCCACAAAAACGTTCGTCTACGTTCGATGTCACCAATACAACCTCCACAAAAACGTTCGTCTACGTTCGATGTCATCAATACAACCTCCACAAAAACGTTCGTCTTCGTTCGATGTCACCAATATAACCTCCACAAAAACGTTCGTCTACGTTCGATGTCACCAATATAACCTCCACAAAAACGTTCGTCTACGTTCGATGTCATCAATACAACCTCCACAAAAACGTTCGTCTACGTTCGATGTCACCAATATAACCTCCACAAAAACGTTCGTCTACGTTCGATGTCACCAATATAACCTCCACAAAAACGTTCGTCTACGTTCGATGTCATCAATACAACCTCCACAAAAACGTTCGTCTACGTTCGATGTCATCAATACAACCTCCACAAAAACGTTCGTCTACGTTCGATGTCACCAATACAACCTCTACAAAAACGTTCGTCTACGTTCGATGTCATCAATACAACCTCCACAAAAACGTTCGTCTACGTTCGATGTCACCAATACAACCTCCACAAAAACGTTCGTCTACGTTCGATGTCACCAATACAACCTCCACAAAAACGTTCGTCTACGTTCGATGTCACCAATACAACCTCCACAAAAACGTTCGTCTACGTTCGATGTCACCAATACAACCTCCACAAAAACGTTCGTCTACGTTCGATGTCACCAATACAACCTCCACAAAAACGTTCGTCTACGTTCGATGTCACCAATACAACCTCTACAAAAACGTTCGTCTACGTTCGATGTCATCAATACAACCTCCACAAAAACGTTCGTCTACGTTCGATGTCACCAATACAACCTCCACAAAAACGTTCGTCTACGTTCGATGTCATCAATACAACCTCCACAAAAACGTTCGTCTACGTTCGATGTCACCAATATAACCTCCACAAAAACGTTCGTCTACGTTCGATGTCACCAATATAACCTCCACAAAAACGTTCGTCTACGTTCGATGTCATCAATACAACCTCCACAAAAACGTTCGTCTACGTTCGATGTCATCAATACAACCTCCACAAAAACGTTCGTCTACGTTCGATGTCACCAATACAACCTCCACAAAAACGTTCGTCTACGTTCGATGTCACCAATACAACCTCTACAAAAACGTTCGTCTACGTTCGATGTCATCAATACAACCTCCACAAAAACGTCCGTCTACGTTCGATGTCACCAATACAACCTCCACAAAAACGTTCGTCTACGTTCGATGTCATCAATACAACCTCCACAAAAACGTTCGTCTACGTTCGATGTCACCAATATAACCTCCACAAAAACGTTCGTCTACGTTCGATGTTACCAATATAACCTCCACAAAAACGTTCGTCTACGTTCGATGTCATCAATACAACCTCCACAAAAACGTTCGTCTACGTTCGATGTCACCAATACAACCTCCACAAAAACGTTCGTCTACGTTCGATGTCACCAATATAACCTCCACAAAAACGTTCGTCTACGGTCCATTTCATCAATACAACCTCCACAAAAACACACCGAGAAACACAATCATTATCACGATGTCATCTGTTAAAGATACAACATAATATCTCAGAAAATCCGAAGCAAAACCTAAACGCGGAAAAGCAATTACTTCTACAAAGATGTTCGAATAATAACATTCGCAGTGTACTTCGCTACTACGATTCTGAGAAAAGAAAATGAAGGCGTGCTATTATTCAGCGAAAAGTCAGCTCTATAATTCAACTTCTAAAAAACATTTTAAACGTGGGCGCACACTCTAAAGCAGATAAATAGTCATGTTGGGAATACATACATGTCTTTCAGAAACCTAAAACTGGACAGTAAAATGAATGATGAACTTCGAAAAAACCCGCAGAATCAGCTTCGACCACCATTCAAGATGGCGACGTGCGAACTATAGCTCCTCGGTTTGATTCAGAATGACGACATCTTGAAACGGGTCAACACGGAGCTACGGGATGACAGTGACACACCAGAGCGGTACAGGCGTCGGAATTGCCCCCTGTTGCACGGTGTCTCCGAGGAACAGACTGACTCCGACAAGACGGTCCTATCGGCGTGCAACGGGAAACTCGGTCTACAGGTACTGCTTCGACCGCAGCCACCGCCTCGGCCACAGACACAACAATGGCAGCTCAGATGCTAAGCCACGGCCAATTATCGGGAAACTGAGATCGTACGATGCGAGACGATCGATCTTCTGTGCAAAACGCAGACTATGAGGTACAAAACTGGTGATTACCGAGAACTTTACAAAACAGCGAATGGAACAGAAGGCGCGCACAGTCGATGGGGTTAAATCGACATGGACTATCGATGGACGAATAGTGTGCCTACCGACCAGCGTTAGAAAGGAAACCATCGTGCACGAGAGAGATCTTGATAACCTACGTGAACTGTGTGGACACGTGACTGTGATTTGGATGTCCCATGTGGAACTGTACATAGACAATAGTAGGCCTACTCGTGCTGAGAAATTAGACTTAGACATGGCTATCGAAAAGACCCATGTTTTAACATAGACGGTGTTACAAAATACACTGATAGGAGTGTAAAACAAACCATCTAGCTAATGCACAAGAGTGTTTAAGAGAGTGTAATTATCACACCGACTCTTAACTCTACAACCTGCAGTGTAAATGTGATACAAACAGTATGTTCTCTACACTGACAGTCAATTGTAAAAGTTTCTAAAAAATGTTTTTGACAAACTTGTATATAGCCTAAAATCACGAACTTATTAACTCCGATTGTATAGGTATAACCGAAACTTAGATAAAGCCAGTGGAAAGTATTGATACTTATAATATGACAGATTAAAAGAGTGAATTCCTAGGACTATCCATATATGACCACTTAAACTGGACAATACAAATTGACAACCTAAAACTAAAAAAAAATAGCATGGATTGTGGAAATGCTTAACAAATTAAAACATTTTCCCCTATGATTATAATGAGAACTATTTATTGTTCATTGATCTTATCACATTTACACTATTGCACTCTATTATGGGAAAATTCATATTGTACAAACTTAAACAAACTAAGAATACTACAGAAGAAAGCTATCAGGATAATCACAAATTCTCATTACAACAAACAGCAGGAAATTTACAATAAATTATTCAGGACAGAAAACACGGATAATTTAAAAACTTATTATTTGTACAAAATGTACTCTACATCTACCTTTATTTTAGCATGGCAGAGAAGACCATGTACTCATGTTGCATGCAATATTTAATATATTCGTGGTTCATGCATAATGTATTCATGTTCTCGTTTTAATGTATTAACGTGCAATAATTAGTTAGGTTATTAGTGTATTATTTGTTCATAAAATTCTAAGTATCTAATAATAATTAGCAATATCTAAGCAAAATTTAGTGGACTCGCTGTTGCTATAATTATATGTTAATTGTTAATTTTACCAAAGAAAGAGTACTCCATATACTGTGCATATAACTGTGCACAGTGACAAGTTTAACAGCTCTATGTCATATTAACGTTAATGTTATTTATTGCAGAAACATTGGACTGTAGTCCTAAAATACCCGGAACATTACATTGTATTTCATTTGCAATAATCTTGCTTAGTACAAGTTTTTGGCCTAAGGAAACATAAATATGTTGATTTATTGTTCTGGGTGATCCTCGTCATAAGCCCCGCGGGGTTTCTAGAGGATCTCCTTGATTGCACCGCTATTTGTTCAACGAGTGACTTAACTTAAATATTGTAAATATTATGTTAAAATGTATGTGTAACCAAAATAAAGTTATTCATTCATTCATTCATTCATTCAACTGACAGCCTGATGGTGGAGTAACGTGGGCCTCATCCGATTTTACATGTTTACTTCAAAACGAAATCGGTCTGATAGGCAAAAGACATAATAAAACTTACCTCTTTCGGCCGTCGCTGCCGACACGAACCACCCAAGTATTACTGAGCACAGGACCAGCCACAGCGACAGCGTCAGCATGTTCGTGTAGCGAACTACCCGATATTTACAATCGGTGTTGTCTGCGCAGTCCAACACGCGAACATGCCGTCAAAGCTGGCGCCACCAACAGCTGCCGTACTTAGGGGACTATTGATTGACGTGAAAGACGGGGGGCTCGCAACAACAGGCAGTTAGCCTGTCAGTGAGGTATTCTCAATCAGTCGTGTGTTTCAGTGACAAAATAATAAAATATTAGCGTGAACTGCATGTACTGCAAAACTGGTTGTACAATTTGTCAACCGCCAAAAACTTAAATATGTTGGCCACTTTAAGAGGCGCGATGGGTTGAAAACGGCGATTTTGGAGAGAATAGACCTGTTGGCAAGGAAATTAAGCAGAGGTAAGCCACGACAAAGACTGGAGGACAGGATGTCTTCGGAACGGCGACAGTGGCTGGTAGAACAGCTAGAGAACGACATTGATTTCGCGAACACATTTGGGCAGCGACGTCCGGAACAGAATATGTTAATTTGA
Organism: Lamellibrachia columna; assembly: GCA_963662155.1. Classification (NCBI taxonomy): domain Eukaryota; kingdom Metazoa; phylum Annelida; class Polychaeta; order Sabellida; family Siboglinidae; genus Lamellibrachia; species Lamellibrachia columna. The sequence goes on from OY759262.1 coordinate 7,291,738, forward strand.
GACGATAATCAGCACTCAATGTGAACAGCGTATCTCCGTCTGTAGCATATGAAACCTGCGCACGTAAATGGATCAGTTTATCTCATGCATTAAATACACTGTCAGGGACAACTGGTGATGTATTAGTGTGCGTTACAGTAGAGTTGTATCGCGCATGTCCCAGACACGTGTGTCCCATGTGAATGTGTTTAGAAAAAACTGAACTGATTACATGTCTGATGACATGAAAATATCTCTCAATCGAGGGAACCCGGGTTCAAATCATCTTGCATCGGTTTCGAAACGTTGGCAATTTCGTTCACGCGGCATTTCCACAGTTTACTCAGCTGCATAAATAAGTACCTGGCTACCGACAGAGATGGATATGTGAACGTATAGTCTTCGCGCAGTAATTGCAGCGTAACTGAATGCTTCCCAGAAAAGTCGAGATGGCGTTGAAATGAACAGGTCTGCCAGGGGCTGAAGTGTAAAGGAACAGGTCTGCCAGGGGCTGAAGTGTAAAGGAACAGGTCTGCCAGGGGACTGAAGTGTAAAGGAACAGGTCTGCCAGGGGCTGAAGTGTAAAGGAACAGGTCTGCCAGGGGCTGAAGTGTAAAGGAACAGGTCTGCCAGGGGCTGAAGTGTAAAGGAACAGGTCTGCCAGGGGCTGAAGTGTAAAGGAACAGGTCTGCCAGGGGCTGAAGTGTAAAGGAACAGGTCTGCCAGGGGCTGAAGTGTAAAGGAACAGGTCTGCCAGGGGCTGAAGTGTAAAGGAACAGGTCTGCCAGGGGCTGAAGTGTAAAGGAACAGGTCTGCCAGGGGCTGAAGTGTAAAGGAACAGGTCTGCCAGGGGCTGAAGTGTAAAGGAACAGGTCTGCCAGGGGCTGAAGTGTAAAGGAACAGGTCTGCCAGGGGCTGAAGTGTAAAGGAACAGGTCTGCCAGGGGCTGAAGTGTAAAGGAACAGGTCTGCCAGGGGCTGAAGTGTAAAGGAACAGGTCTGCCAGGGGCTGAAGTGTAAAGCACTTTGAGCAGATACTGGATACTGCGCTATATAAGAACGTGCCTTTGCCTAATGGCAACATACATACATACATACATACATTCATACATACATACATACATACATACATACATACATTCATACATTCATACATACATACATACATACATACATACATACATACATACATACATACATACATACATTCATACATACATTCATACATACATACATACATTCATACATACATACATTCATACATACATACATACATACATTCATACATACATACATACATACATACATACATACATACATACATACATACATTCATACATTCATACATACATACATACATACATACATACATACATACATACATACATACATTCATACATACATACATACATACATTCATACATACATTCATACATACATACATACATACATACATTCATACATACATTCATACATACATACATACATACATTCATACATACATACATACATACATACATACATTCATACATACATACATACATACATACATACATACATACATACATACATTCATACATACATACATACATACATACATACATTCATACATACATACATACATACATACATAAAAAACCGTGCCATTGTCTTTGTCATTCATTGCCCTAATGTTTCATAAATACAAAAGCCTTGTTCACTTCTTGTGATGTCGTCAACTGCAAATAAAATATGTTTAGTTCAAAATCCTCTCTTGGGCATTTGCATTGCTATCGCATTAAACTTGTCATTTAGAATGTGTTTCGTTGTAGATTTCGAAACGACGGGTCTGTGTAGGCCGTATGGCCAGTAGTGAATCCGCCTTGGAAAGTTCACATATGGCACGTGCATCGGTGGATTCCCAGAAAGAACTCCCGGAAACGACATCGCAATCCATGGTGTCACAACTTGCCAGACGCGCTTTTGTGTTGGGGTTGAAAACAAAACTGAGACTGTACGACAGTAACTTTCTCAGTGTACTTCTTTACTGTGATTCTGAGTGCTGGAAACTGACAGCCTGGCTAGCACACAATGTTGAGATCTTCCAGAACAGGTGTATTCTGAAGTTATCTTGGCCGAATACCGTCACAAATGAAGAGCTGCTCCGCCGAACAGACACAGCATCCCTTGCCACACCGATAGACAGACCGAGACTGCTATAGCACGCGTACCGAAAGTCCTCTAACGCACTGTCCAAGAGAGCCCTACGCTAGACAACAAATCGTTGAAGGAAACGGGGATCGCCCGAACGAAATATGGAGAAGGACCGTAGAAAAGAAAGCATGCTACCTGACTTGGACACCCTCATCAGATGGGCCGCAGGCCGGCAGCAGTGGCGCTCTCTTGTGGAATCCTTATGTACCATCAAGGGCACAACGAGGACTGAGCAACATTTTTTTAATCATAATTTTAGCATCTCTATCATTTTAGTTATAGAGATCTGAAGTTGATATTCGTAATGTATCTTCGTGTGCATGCATAACTCACACGCACGCACGCACGCACGCACGCACGCACGCACGCACGCACGCACGCACGCACACACACACACACATACGATGCACACGTTGTACGTTCATGAAGTGCTAGTTAACTCTCAAGATCTGAGACGTGCTGTGGCAGTACTAGGGACCATAGTAGAGACTTACTGATTCAGGGTTATGTAAGCTCCTCACATTGGACAAAATTAAGGTTGGTTTGTATACACACACGCACACGTGTGTGTGTGTGTGTGTGTGTGTGTGTGTGTGTGTGTGTGTGTGTGTGTGTGTGTGTGTGTGTGTGTGTGTGTGTGTGTGTGTGTGTGTGTGTGTGTGTGTGTGTGGCTCTGTGTACACGTAAAAGTGTACGTGTGTAAAAACGTATGTCTACGTTACAGTGAATGGGTAATGAATGGGTAATACCTACCCGAATCCATGAGCTAACACAGTTGTGTAAGTTCAATATAATAGCATTAGAATAAATGGCACTTTTATGCATATCTCAACAATTATGTGAATCTATTCATTCTTCGAAATATTTTGCTGCATTGTAGTTTAATTATGGAATTGTTCAAAAGTGTCTTATATCAGTTTTAAAATTCTTAATAGTAACTATACTTGTTATAGATTATTATGATAATCTAAGGAATTAGGACTGTACTTACTTTAGTTTTTTTCAGTTAATTGTAACAAAACCATTGGTGTGCATTGTATATGCTAAATGATGGTAACGGTATAAAGAGTCAATAAACATACCATAAAATGCATTTCTTAGCTGATTATTTCGCAAAATGCATGTCAGTTAGCAGACGTTACGTTTACCGCGTCACCGTGATAGCGAGCAAACGGTGGCGCTACATAATAAACGAATAAGTAGTATCTTGTGAGCTGTTACATGCATATCGGTAATGGAGTTGAAAATATTCTTTGAGACAAATATAAGAGGGGTAATATCCTATGAAATCATAAATATAAAAAACTAAAAACAAACAAAGATAGCTTATAACCATCAACGACATATTATGTGACAACTGGGACAGGCTATTTTGGGTTTGTGGCCTACCAGTTGGCACCCCTTTAAACAAATTAAGACAAAATGCCAAGTAACGTAGTATTATGCGTGTGTGCGAGAGTGGGTGAGTATACAACACACACGACGCCAATTCAGATCTAAGAAACTTTAATACTACACAGGTACAGAATACAAAATAACCACGTTCATCGTTGTATTAGTTGTACTTTGAATCCGGCGACACCAACATTCGTGCCGCCATCTAGTGGATACTTCGTGAAACTTACTTCAGTTATAGCAGGTGCCTGATGACACTATTTATTAGGACTAGCACAGTATTACAGAAGTACCCGAAACTGCACGAGATGATCTGATATGTCTTGTAGCCGATGTTGCTGCACATGAATACTATCGTAATCAGAGCTGGCGAGAAGACAATAGAATACAACCAGTAGCATTCACTCTGCCGGGAGCAAGCGTACCACTACGACAAATGCACCTAGCCATCTCATAAACAATAGTATTAACAAAACCCATTCAGGTTATCTAAAACAAATCACCATAATAAACTGTTGCAGCTAATTAAACGTTGTATACAAGTTTTGCTCAGCAGTAAGTACACACACATACACCTCCGTAGAGTTCCAACACCGTCGCCATGCAGAATTAAGAAGGAAAACACAGATTCGGTTTACCAATTATACAGGTATGGGCTTAATTTTATTTATTTGCAAAAATTCTCTAATATTTCATTGTATTTAATGTTTTACACATACAAAAAATATATGTACACTCAAGTGTAATATTCATACGGTGTAACCTTACGGTGTCAAATCAAATAAACTAAGTTTTTCATAAAAGAACACCAGGCGCTTCCTGAAAGAAAACATTGCGAGCAGATAACAGTGCTAGAGTATGATTTATCTTGTAGATACAAACGTGATTTCGATTATATTTAATGCTGACAGCTATATATGTAGCCTTCACCATACATTATAATGATTAAAATAATAGATCAGAAACCAGATCATTTCATTGTCTTGGAGTTACATTTGTGCCTTTCATTTGTTGGCACGCACACACACCCACACAGTTGCGATACAAATACCATCTTTTGCAGATTCACCCAAGCAGCACAATCGTAAGACTAAGACAACCCATAAACAGCAAAACATGATCTCAGCACAGCAGACAAATAGTGCTCTCTCCTAATGTTCTAACAAAATGTAATTATTATTAACAATGTGACGTTCGACCCTGGACACCATGGACACCGCTCTGGAATAAACTCTTCCTGGCTACCAACTAGCAGAGCAGTCTACGTACAATACTAATATCGCATGGCGTCAACACATTGCGTAGGCCAGCTGACAACAGAGCTGGCCGAGAGCCACTATCCGGGATGTTGAGCAGCACCAACTACAGAGAGACAAGACAACAAGAAGCATGTGGCGGAAAGACAGCTGATGTCGGGCAACGAGCAAGCCACCTGGTGGTAATTTGTTAAGCCTCACAGGTTTGGAGTGCAGCGTCACGCTCCTCGATCAACTCTTTCATTGTTGCATCCATCTTGGAGCGCGCGAAGTCATCAATAGCGAGGCCCTGCACAATCGTATACTCCTGCTTCGGCCCTATCTTGACAGGCATGCTGTAGATGAGGCCCTTCTCTATGCCGTACGAGCCATCTGATGTGATGCCCATTGATACCCACTGGCCCTGAAACCAGGGAACAGAAACAACTGCATTACTGACTGGAAGGGAGCTGGGTGATTGACATGGAAGGTCACATATAACTGACACTGAAGAACTAGGCTGTCCCAGCTTTCATTTCTTGAAAAAGGCAACCAGCAACTCGCTACTATAACAACGTTGTACTAGCGAGTAACTTTATAGTTGTGATAAAAAGAAAATTTATATTATATGAATCTATCTAGTATCCACTATGACATGGTAGCTCGTTTGTATAAATTTGTTGTTTAGCTTTGGTGAAATCATTGCCATAATTAATCAATTAATTTTGACTGAATCTGGTCAAAGTTTGATAGTCCTGAATTACTTCTTCTTCTTCTTCCATTAAACGGCCAACATCATTATGTTGATGATTCTGTCGTTCGGCGCCTCTCACGTGCCGGGAATTGGTGGGTTAGAGATAGAGACCACCATTCTTACTTGCTATTAGTTTGCACTATCCGCTAACTGCTCATTGTAGCCACCTGGCCAATGTGGACATCGTACAGGGAATTTGGACCCAACCATTCATAGTCACCCTGCCACTTGCGGACAGGTCAAAGTGCACTGACAATCACGTGAGACAATTTAGCTGAGCCACCGCTGATACCCACTAACTTTGCTAAGTACGTATTATGTTTCATACCATCTGCATAATGTCTTCAAGCAGCATAACTTATAAATGTGCCCCAAATAAGGCGAGCCCCAGACACCACCTGGTTACCATGCAGTGGAATTCAGTAAGTTTATGGCCCATTGTATATATATATATATGTATTGTTCTATTAACCATAGCTTTGTACCGTTCTCGACAGTACCAAATAGCGACCGTAACAAAGTATAGTCCACTTAATCAAATTCTCCATAACGGACACTTGTCCATATTAAATGGACAATGCACAGACCCGGCGGTGTCCACTATGGACAGGTTATACGGTTACAGGTTATATTATGACATACGGTTATTCACACTTTCACGAGTTACCCAATCTAATGATCAAAGTAAATTATTTTGATGATTATGTACTATTTTATTAAACAAACTTCACATATTACTTTAAATTATTCACGCATTAGATTTGACCATAAATGAACCTGATTCAAGATGGGCTAAATTAATTGAGGAGGGAGTTTAAGAAGAGTTCCTAAAAGACATACGTCAGGTGTGCCATGGAACCAGTCTTTGAGGTGATCACAGATGGCCTTGGCTGCAGACATGGCACTGGACAACTTGCGAGCAGCAATCACTGCAGCACCACGTGTCTGCACCGTCTACAAACAAAGAGTCTACAGTTCACTGTTCAGCCAATCATAAACCAACCATGTGGTGTCACAAATGACACTTGTTCTACGCAACAGAACTGGTTTTTTAAATATTTGAAAATTTTTCATTACCTTCTTCCTACATTTTGTCCACGTTTTACTAGTACATTTCATTAGTTCTGATTTTGGTTACTCAAAATAATGTTTTTAGAAATACGTGTGTACTCTACAAAATAAATATGTCTGTACAGACAGACATTTAATGTATGGCATCACCAGTTGGCTCTAGAATGCAGATGCTGTGTGTGTTATACACATATTCTGTCTGTGTTGTCATATAGAGGCACGCTGCACTGGTGTTTGTGAACAAAACTCTTAACAACATAAGTTTAAAGCGAAATAAGATTCGGCAGATATACACGAAAGCGACACAAACTCTCAATAAAGTGAGCTGCTAAGTAAAAACGGGATAAGTTTAGTACACAAAGGCAAAAATATGTTGCATAAGTTGAGCTTAGATGCAAACAGCCTGGCCATATCCTATTGACAAGTATTGGACTAGGTATTTACAAATACATTTTTAGTGGGCAAATATAGCCATACAAGCACTAGTGACATAGGGTTATCTAACAATATGGCGTGGCCCATGAAATTAAGATGCTGTGTGTGCCACAAGGTTTCCCAAGTAAACCACTGGTGTGATATTCTTGATCATAGTTGCGAATGGTTATGTTTTAGTAACTGTTATAGTTGCATAGGTCCAAAACCATGACTTTTGTTTCCCTTTAAGGATCCAATGAAAAATGTTTTCCTTTCCTTTAAATCTATACAACCCAGTTGCATGTGAGGAGTGTGGGCACTCAAGATGCGGGTAACTTGAGATAGCAGATATTATCCACTCACAGATATAAACTCATTCTTGATCCAGTTGTCATCCTTGACTACGTCCAAGACCGGCTTCCCCTTCAGGGTGGCGTGGCGCACATCGGGGAACTGCGTCGACGAGTGATTGCCCCAGATGATGACATTGACAACATCCTGGCACGACACTCCGACACGGGTAGCAATCTGCAAGAACAGGCACTCTCATTCACAACTGCACTCTTGTTTAATTTATGTTGTAATTAATTAGGAATTTAATGTATATGTTTGTTCATCAAAAGCAAATGTGCTATTGCTGCTTGTATTTTGTATATATGTTATAGTTGGGTAAATAAAGTATTATTATTATTATTCCTGTTCAGACCACAGCTGCATACCATGTAAACTCAATATCTTATGAACCATCTTAATTATTCAATCTCAGTTTTCCAAAATCCTAGTTATACATATATAAACATATATTAAAATGGTAGACTGCCATTTTTTCTGTACATGTTGAACAGTGAATAGCCTGTTAGCCGATAGTCTATTAATTGTCTTGCAGCAGACCAAAACATTACTTTTATCTATACAGATATGGTGAACTGCAAGTCTACGACACCGGCAAACAACTAGATTATTTAATGGACACAATTTGCCAGGAATTTATTGTGATCGAGACTTAAATAAAAACTGACATTTCAGATCTTGCAAACAAGGCGCAACTTGTGAATTTGTCAGGAGCTTGGCAATACCTCACCTGAGACTGGGCCCTATTCTGGTCTAGGCGTGTCAGACAGGTAAAATTCTGTGGAGGAATCGATGGCGCGTACTTCTTGCAGATGAAAGCATTTGTGTTTGCTGGGTTTCCAACCACTATCACCTGTGCAACAAAGTTGGGCAACGCATCAGTACAGGTTATCAACATTCCTCCACTGCTGGAAAACTTTAGCCTGAATTGACATACAAAGGTTTATTTTAAATGGGTGTAGTTATGTTTAATACACAAATGCAGTATGTATGGAAAACTGACAAAAAAATAAATATCTTACGGACAGATCAAAGTTGGTTAGCTCTTTAAAGTCCGCCATACACATACCAATTCTTCAATTGCCAACTCAATGTAGTCATTATGTGTATGTTCTCCGCCAACAGTTGGCAACACTTTTTGTGCGCATCTGGCATTTGAAAAATTGGTTGGCCGACGGGTAGTTGTCGGCAGACAAACTGTTAGCAACTAAAAGTCAGTATGTGTATAGCGGGCTTAACACTTTCAAAGGCCGAAATGGCAGTTGCCAAATTTTCTCGCAGCCAGAACAGACTTTTGTATAAAAATTTCTTTTTTGTCATTAGTCTCTGTCAAGGGACAAACAGTATCAATCAAAAGCCCATTTATTCTTCTTTCTGTCTCATATTTATTCATGACCAATGCTAGCTAATGAGAACATAGCTGAGAAAACATTATATAGTTGGTGCCCAAATTTGGCAATTTTACTATGCTTTGCATAATAAATGTACACATTCGTTCATAGTGTCTAAGAAAGGAAAACAATATATCATTGGAAAGCTACGTGATTGATTTTTTTTCGAATTCATTTACACAAATAACATGATTTTATGCAGCAAATGACAGTTGTGATTACAAAACATGTGGCGTGGCTCAGTCTCACCCACTTTTGTTGACACGTCTGCCATCTTGTTGTCTCGCTGCCTCTCACTTCAAACTTTTACTTCGCAATATTTCAAGTTTTTGCGTCAATATTTTGACAAAATACTTGACAGCATTAGTGAATCATGCTATTTATTACATTAGTTCAGACAGTTAGAATAACTTTGCGGGCATCTTTGAGATGAATACTCGGCAAGTTGTCGGTACAATTTGCACTGTCGGTGGCAACCGGCTTTGCCACGGTAAACAATGCGTCCAAAGCTAACAAAAATGTTAAAAAATTTGATTACTTTTCGCTTCATATTGCAGCTAACATGTATAGCTACATTTATCTCATTGGGTATAATAGGACATTATGACCAGTAATTATCTGGTAGTGGGGTGAAAAAAACTTAAATGTTATTTGCTTTCTGTTCTTTTTTGGTGAAATTCAGGTAGTATTAGTAATATCCTCATGATTAGACAATGTGATTTATTTATTATCATATTATTATAATAAAGTGGTTCTTTAGCAATAAAAAGGGGGGCAGCCGTGACCTAGTGGTTAAGGTGTTGGACTCTAAATTCAAGGGTTGTGAGTTCAAGGCCCACACTGGTCACGGTTCGTTTTCGAAGCTTAGGCAATTTCGTTTACCCTACTTTGCCTCAGTCCACTCAGCTGTAAATGAGTACAAACACTGTTTGGAAGGTACCTGCGATGGACTAGTGTCCCGTCCAGGAGAGTCAGTATAACTGCACTCTAAGTTGCTTCGCACTATAGAAACCAGGTTTAAGCACTGGCCATATAAGCCTTCATGGCTTCCTAAGGTGCAATGCCTGGGGAAAATGACTACCTTAGCAATAAAATGATACTTCATACATATTTTTACGATAATTATTAGTAAAATTATGATTAAAGTTACGATTATTTGTTTAAGTAAAAGTGCTACAGAGGATTACCATGGAGCATTCCAAGGCCCGGGTAATAGAAAGAAAGTGGAACTGTTTTCACCACGTGCACCATACTGCAAGTGTTAAAGGATTAAAACGAAAAGTAAATTAGGATTTCAAGAATAAAGCTGTAAGTACTTATTCTGGCTTTGTTAGAATGTGTTATCTAAACATGGTACAAAATGTTACTGTGTGTAGAGCCACAACCCAGAACGCCAAACTAAATAACAACAGCAGAACTTGTCAGAAACTCAGACTTTTGACACAGTTGAATCTGAGAACATGCAAGAACATTCCTTGCATGTCTAACAGAATAACTAGAGTCACCCCTTCATACCTTGACATCCTTCTTGGCGAACTGGTCAAGAGCCTGACCCTGCTGCTTGAAGATCTTCACATTGGCCTTGAGCAGGTCCTTGCGTTCCATGCCCTCGCGACGGGGCATCGCACCGACCAGCACACCCACATCAATGTCCTTGAATGCCATGCTGATATCGGACGTTGGTACGATTTCTGCAAAATATGTACCATTATAACAAATCACATTTCGAAAACCACTTGACCGATTTCAAAAGTTCTCGCAATTAAGTTTCTCAAGGTTGCAGCCATATCAGATATAAAATAAAATAGATCATCAACATACAATTTTAAATGGTAGCTCTAATTTTAAGTTCACAAGGGCACAGATATTTTCCAGATCAGGTAAGGGCCGGGCCTGGGCCAAACATTAACGGGTCTGGGACAGGCATGGGCCTAAATTCTAGTTTGCGGGCCTGGCTTGGCAAATTTTTGAGGGCCTGGGCCAGCCCTGGATTCTAACTGCTAATTGTGGGCCAGGCTTGGGCTCAAATTATAGGCCCATGCAGGGCACTAAAGGGTATATGATAGCATATCCTATTCCTCAAATGGCCAATCCAGAGAAACCATTATATTTCATATTTTACTGATATAATTACTGTTATTGTTCAAAAGTTATTCTAACGTGTGCTCCATCACATGAAGCTAGGTATTCATCTTTGTGAGAAACATTAATTTCACCTGTTACTACAAGACTAACCAGTGAGAAGAGGCAGGGCGCAGTCAATCAACTCCATCACGACCCCCTTCAACACCCCCATCATTGCCTCAATGTCCAGCAACACAAGGCTGATGGGCTGCAACAGTGCTAGTATAAATTATGCAATTCATACATATCCTGATAACAGCTGCAGTAAAATGAAAGTAAAAGCTAAGCAGTAGGATAGAGGCTAGAGCAGGACAGAGAAACTACATCATTTTGTATAACCTGCTAAAAACAAACTAACCTGGTTCAATGGTTCACATTGGGCTACTCTCGAGTGCCAAATAAACATGTAGGCAAATTGGTCAAATTTAATAATAGTATAGTGCCGAATACAGTACAGGGGGACAAATTGCTCAAAACAAATAATAATACAGTGCGAAAGTCACTAGTATATTTATCTTTTTTTAGCGCCAAAGCTATGCGGGTTGCCGTGTAGTTTGGGTTTTTCTGCCGAATATGCATAAACTTTGTGCATATTCAGTCACCGCAGATATAGTAACCGCATTTTATAACTACGAAAAACCGGGGAATTTTCCATTTTTAAATGGACATTAAAGTTTTATTAGATTGAATATGCAAGCCCATTTCAGGGGAAGCTTCTGCCATCGGGTTACGACCGGTTTGAGGCACTGCGCATGGCAACCATTTAAGCTCGGTTTATGCGGCGATAATGGCGTTTTAACTAGTCGCGCCTCGTTATTACGTACCCCGTTATTACGTACCCCGGATTCGGATATAACGCGGTCGGTCATGGACCCCGATTTTCTGCCGCCAGGGTAAAATGCCAAATGGACCTGCTTAAACCTACTTAGAATTGCCTTGACAATTCTCAAGAAACATTAGGCGAACAATACCAACAAATGAGTATCAACGTGTTGTTTGTTTTACGCTGCTGCAATTGCGGTCACTGGCTTCACTTCGACAGTTTGTAAATTGCAATCGAGATTCACAAATGCACCTCGCGTAAGAATCAGACAAACAGTTTTAAATGCATTTAGTATGCAATACACACATAACACATGGGTGAAAAGGCATGCTTCCATTACATCGTAAATTGAATCGTTTCCACAACTCATTCCTAACTCAAGGCTCTACCAGTGTGCGAAAATACGAATTCGTCATCCGCATATGAAACGATAAATTGATGTTAAGTGGTGCGTAATAAAGTTATGCTTTGGTCGAGATCGGTTGAAAGATGAAGTGAAACAATTATTAATTCTACCTATTGTCATTTTCTATGTTTTATCAGTTTACATACTATCATATACGTTTTCGGCTGCTCAGATCCAAGTTATTATTTTCAATTCGTAGGCCTATTGGTCCAGTACATCATCATCGTAGTAGATCTATTCAATAACGGCATACCTACATGTATTTTATTCAGTTCAAGATTCAACAGGGTGTGACATTTAAAAATAATACACGTTGATGCTAGTATACTTGTTTAATAAGTTCCATAAACTGCATGTTGGCATATAAGACAGTGCTGCAAGCACACAGTGACTTCGACAGCAGTCTTGGACTTGTTGCAGTGGGCGGCGATGTTGTTTAGTAGCTCCCTAGTGGCAGATATGGGAACACCTAACGTGCCTCGCGTACAGCGCGGTCCGTTATTGTGGACCTCGACCACCACGTTATAACGAGGCTCGACTGTAATAATATATCATATATACCGAGAACTAAGGATTTTGACCGATTCATCTAATCATGGAGATCTAACGGTCTAACGCTCAGGATCAAAACCCAGGATCCTCAGAAGCACAGGATCCCGTTAAAATTTGCGACTGTCATTCGAAAGGATAACAACTTAGCCGTCATGCAGCTCCAGTTGGGAGAAAGTGATTTTAGCACGAGCAGTAAACGGTTCCATGGATGATTGATTTGCGCTAGCAACAGGGAGTGAGAGAGATTGCTCTCCTAAAAATTATACCCTGCATAATATGTCACGATTATCAGAGAATATAAGCTGGCACAAATGTTGAAATTTAATACTAGTATAGTGCCAAATAATGTGTTTATAGGGTGGCATTTTTCATTAAATAAATACGCGTATAAGGACGCTTATTCGCCACTCAAGAGTAATTCTGTTTTACTTAGACGACCACCTCATATTTCGATAAAACTGGGCACACTTGCTGAACTGCTCTGTCAAATTTGACTGAACATTGTCAAAACAACTTAAAATATAAAATATGCCTCTAACATTGTCCTAGAAATTAGATTGCCAATTTTGACCATATCCATTAATAAGCTTGCATCACTGAATATGTTGTTGCAAAGGCCACTTTCATCGACCTGAAATACTTAGAATGACTAACATAACCCTGATTGTCAACAGGGCTGGGGTGAATTAAAAATGAATTGGAATTATTCAGTTCCTGAATTTTATTTGAAAGATTTTCACCAAGCAGAATTGTAATTTGAATTGAAAGATTTTGAGTAAGTTGAATTTGAAGAAAATAAATTGAACCTCATTTTCTTGTGCTGATGCGATCTTGCTTTATTTCCAATGTGGTCCTCAATCCAACCCTAGAATTGTATACGAACTCAAAATCTTTGTAGCAGCTAAACATACATATGTACACCAAAATTGAATTGACAGACAGAAGACAACGAGTTGTAGTAGATGGCGAAGTTTCAAATTGGAAATCGGTTTTGAGTGGGGTACCTCAAGGATCAGTATTAGGACCTATATTATTCTTAATTTATATCAATGACTTGGACGACAGTATAACAAGTAACGTACTGAAATTTGCGGACGACACAAAACTGTTTAGAAAGGTTAATACTGATGGTGATAAACAACATTTACAAAACGATCTAGACAGATTAGTGAAATGGTCTGAGAAATGGCAGATGCTGTTCAATTTTGGGAAATGTAAATGCCTACATACAGGACATGGGAACTTGAATGTAAACTATAAAATGGGAGCTACTGTTCTTGGTACTACTGTAAAAGAAAAGGACTTAGGAGTTACAATAAGCGCTGATATGAAAGTTTCAGAGCAGTGTGGTATTGCAGCTTCAAAGGGTAATCAAATTCTTGGATTGATTAGAAGAAACATAACATACAAGGGAAAAAAGTTAATTATACCTCTTTATAAAGCAATAGTTAGACCTCATTTAGAATACTGTATACAAGCATGGAGACCATATCGTAAGAAGGATATAGATACGCTTGAACGCATACAAAGGAGAGCAACTAAAATGATTCCAGAACTTAGAGACCTTAGTTATGAAGAACGCCTGAAAGAATGTGGTTTAACAACTCTAGAGACAAGGAGGTTAAGAGGAGATCAGATTGAAGTTTTTAAGATATTGAATGGGTATGAAAATATTGATAGAAATATGTTTTTCTCACTCAAGAAGGATAGCAGAACTAGAGGACATGAGGTAAAATTAGTAAAGGATCAATGTAGATTGGACATCAGGAAGCACTCGTTCTCACAGAGGACAATAAATGAATGGAACAAACTGTCTACAGATTGTGTAACTGCTAGCAGCGTGAATATGTTTAAAAACAAGGTTGACACATATATCAGGAGGGCGGGTTATAAGTAGGTGAACATTGTTGGACTCTCGATAAGCCAATGGCTTCCTTGTCCACTTGCCATCTGGGCCTTTGGCTTGGATGGCAAATCTTGTTAAATCTTGTCAATAGAATATCTGAGGTGAGAACATTTGTCCAAACTTGAACAAAGGGTCTGCATGGCAATGTTACCATGTGGCAATTGGAAAAAAGAACCCAGAAGTTCTGCGCTAATCAAACTATGGTGGGGTGTGATAAGCTTACTTTGAATTCAATACAGGTTGCAGCTCCTGCTCTAAGATAACATTTGTTTTATGCCTGTACATATCTGAAACCATGCCCTTTGTGTGTGCTAGAAATGTGCGAAGCCATAGTCACCCCAATGTGGCATCCCAACAATTACTAATTGGCTTGCTACTCTTGCATTGTTTCATTCAGCAGGTATTTCTAAAACCATAAAATGATCAGCCTACAGGTCTTTTCATGTTGTTTGAATTTGAATAACGATTTAAAAAGACTGCCATCCCAAACAACAAGTTCCAGATGGCGAGTGGACAAGGAAGCCATTGGCTTATCCAGAGTCCAACAATTTTATCAACTACTTGTAGCCCACCCTTATCAGATATCTGTCAATTCTATTTTTAAACATATTCACACTACTAGCATTAACACAATCATTTGGCAGTTTGTTCCATTCATTTATCACCCTCTGTGAGAAAGAGTACTTTCTCATGTCCAACCTACACTGTTCCTTAACTAATGCTGCTTTGTGTCCTCTGGTTCTACTGCCTTCTTTAAGTTTGTAGAACACATTTCTATCAACATCCTCATAACCATTCACTATTTTAAACACTTCTATTTGGTCTCCTCTGAGTCTCCTGGTCTCTAGTGTTGTTAAACCACATTGTAATAAGCGGCTTTCATAACTAAGGTCTCTCAATTCTGGAATCATTTTAGTTGCTCTTCGTTGTATTCTTTCTAGCTTGTCTATGTCCTTCTTACGATATGGCCTCCATGCCTGTATACAAATATTTTTACAATATTCCAAATGTGGTCTAACAATTGCTTTGTACAGGGGTACAATTAGCTGTTTCTCCTTATATGTGATAGTTATCCTAATTAGCCCTACAATTTGATTTCCTTTCAAAGCAGCAATCCCACATTGTTCTGAAACTTTCATGTCAGCACTAAATGTTACTCCTAAGTCCTTTTCTTGTGTGGTTCTACCCAGTACAGCATCCACCATTTTATATTCTTCATTCATGTTTCCATGTCCTATGTGTGTGCATTTACACTTCCCAAAATTTAATAACATTTGCCATTTTTTCTGACCATTAAACTAATTTATCTAGATCATCCAGTAAACTTTGTTTTTCTGTATCATTAGTAACCCTTCTGAATACTTTTGTGTTATCTGCAAATTTTAGTACTTTGCTAGATATGTCATTTCACAAATCATTTATATATATATATATATATATATATATATATATATTAAAAACAGTATATGGCCTAATACTGATCCCGTGGTACCCCATTCAAAGCAGATTTCCAGTTTGAAATCTCACCATCTACTATTACTCTCTGTCTTCTGTGTGTAAGCCACTTTTCTGTCCAGTTGATTACATCATTACCTTTTAGTTTAAGTAACAATCTTTGATGTGGCACTTTTTCGAAAGCTTTCTGAAAATCTACCTAGACAACATCCACTGGTGCCCCGTCATCTATCCACTTTGTAATTTCTTCAAAAAAAACAAGAGATTGATTAGACATGACCTTGCTTTTAGGAACCCATGTTGAGATGTATTTATTAATTTATGTTTTACAAGGAATTCCACCATGTGGTCTCTAATTAATGTTTCAAGTAATTTACATACAACTGATTTTAAACTCACTGGTCTGTAATTTTCTGGTTTGTTCCTTGATCCTTTCTTAAATAGCGGTGTAATGTTTGCTTCTTTCCATTCTGAAGGAACTATTCCTTCTTCTATTGACAAGTTAAACACTTTTGCAAGTGGTGTACTAATTTGCTCAACAATTTCCTTAAGCAGTTTTGGTAGTATCCCATCAACACCAGGTGATTTATTATCTTTCATCTTCTTTATTTTCTTTGCTAACATTTCAGGAGTTATAAATAACTGCCCTAAATGTTCTGATTTATTGCCCTCAAATGGAACTGGAAGTAAGCTGATATCTTCTGTGGTAAAAACTGAGTTGATATACTCATTCAGGACCTCTGCCATTTGAAACCCGTCTGAAATTATGTTTCCACTGTTGTTTTCCAGTGGTCCGACCTTATCTCGAACTTTCTGTTTCCTCATTACATAAGCATAGAAACTCTTGCTATCACTTTTTATATTACCTGCCAATTTTGTTCCAAGGTTCTTTTAGATTTTCTAATTGAAGTTGTAACTAGTTTAAGTGCCTCTTTATAGTTTGTGTAGTCGTCTACATTCCCAGTGTGTTTATATACCCTCCACAGCATCTGTTTGTGAGCAATTTTTCTAATAGCCTCTTTTGACAGGTGTTTCTTCCTGAACCTTTTCCCTTGTTTTCTCAATTGAAAAAATTCTCAATAATGCCCTCAATCTCATATTTTAAACAAGTCCAGCATTCTGTTGCTGTCTTGTTCTTCAGCAAGTTATTCAATCTATATTTGCTAGACATGTTCACATCTCTTTATATTTGCCTTTGTTGAAGTTCCTCCTCCATTGTTTTTTTATATGTATTCCCTGTTTTTACTTTTATATTAAAATGGATTTGGTTATGGTCACTCGAACCCAAAGGTTCGTGTACTTTAACAGCCACTGTCAGTGCTAACTCAGCATCTACTATATCTTTATTTGCCCATGATTCTGTGATGCCTATTACATGAGGATCAATATCTGCTACCATAATGTCTAACTCACTTTTTTATTTACTATGTTCCTGGCATTTAAGCATACGCATTTAAGTTCATTGTCTGAAATTATTGGTGAACATTTCTTTGGATGTGTATTTGTAGTAGTACTCCTTTTGAATTTTCTCTGTCAGTTCCCCCTGCGCATCTAGTTTAAATAATTGATGGTACTTGTGCCCTTGTCGAAAACTCTGATAAACTCACACCCAAGAACTACAGCACCCTTCCCTGTCAGATGAAGTCCATCTCTCATGAAAAAGTCATCTCTTCCCACAAAGTTTAACCACATGTCTACAAAGCCTACTCTCTCCTCCATACATACCTTCTGTACTTGTGTGTTGATCGCCATCCTCCTACAGTTCCTATATTTTTCACCCCTGCCTCCCATTATTGGTAATATCCCTGACAATACAATCTGTCCAACTTGTGCCTCTTTAAGAGTAATAACATGCAATAACAGGCAAAACAAACCTGATATTTTATAAGTTTGCAGCAATAGATGTAATAGAAAAGTAATAGACTATTATCTAATACTTTAGGATCTATTACTATCACTTTTGAAAAAGGTTCCTCTATTACTATTACAGAAAAAAACGTTTATTACAATTACATATTACTATTATCCCATGCGTTTGTTTGAAATTGAAAGATTTGAGCTGAAAAAAAGAATTGAAAAAAAGAGCTGAATTTGAATTGATTAAATTGAAAGGAATTTGAATTGATTAAATGGAATTGACCATAGCCCTGATTGTCAACAAGTGTCATGTGACATATTAATGGATAGGGTCATCTCTTGGTAGAGTCCATACATCTACTTACCCTTTTGGGTCCAAACACATCGCCCTTGGCGATGGAGTAGAGGAGGGAATAGGCAATCTGGCCCGCGGCCCCAGTGACCAGTACTCGCAGTGGCTCACCCTAAACACAGCAGAAAACTTACTATATACGTGTACATAATACTGGAAAGACATTCAACATGAATACTTGTTGTTATTTTTGCACTAAATTAGTAGATAATTTGAAGTTTCATGTTAGAACTTGGATTGCTGTTGTATCCATGTTTCAGTTCATCTCTGAACATTGTTCTGCACCTGTTGATCCTGACCTAATATTTGTGAAAAGGATGGTAACATAACTGAACAAACATCACCAACAACAGACAGTGAACCATGTTTGTCTCTAACAGTGAACATTGTTCCATGCCTGACCTAGTATTTGTGAGAAGGACGGTAACATAACTGAACAAACATCACCAACAACTGACAGTGAACCATGTTTGTCTCTAACAGTGAACATTGTTCCATGCCTGACCTAGTATTTGTGAGAAGGACGGTAACATAACTGAGTGTGTCACCAACAATCAATACAGGTAAACAACAGTATCTTGTTTCACCCAAGTAGACACTGTATTCTGGTGTTGCTCATTATAAGGAATGACATCACTAGTTGTTCTAAAGATAACTTGGCTTCAACTTTCCATGATTGTCACTGTGTTCATGGACATTTTTACTACAGAGTTTACTTTACTACAGAGTGATACCAAAATCGTCCAGAATGCTTTTCGCATTGATCGTGCGGGCCAAATTTGGCCCAGTGGTCACTCCCATTGTTAAGACCTGTGCTAAGTTGAACATTATAGACTTTTTCAACTTCTACTTGTTTCTAGACTTGGGTTGAAAAGTACATTTAAATGCAAATTTAGTTGTGAACTGTATTTAAGTTGTTGTGGCAGCTACTGCCATCTCATTTTTAATGTTTAAGTAGTTTCAAGTAAAGTAAACTCACTAAACTACAATTCCAACAGTTCTGATGAAGTGTGAAAAATTACAACAAAACATTATTTTACTTTTGAGAAACACTCCCAAGAAATAAAAGTCATATATTTGTATGTCATGGACCAAGGTTAGTGAGAAAACAGCAGGGGTAGAACTTAATGCTCGCCCCCTCGCCTGAGGCGAGTAGAAATGCCTAGGGATGAGTAACATTTGGCTAGCACTACAGCTGTAGTCCTCCAAACGAGATGTTATTTTTCATTAATTTTTTCCTCTAAAGGCAAGTCATTTTATCTATGCATACATATTTAAACATAAAATAATCTACTGGAATTTTTTTTTTTATATTTTCGCTTCTCGATATCTGGTTTCATAAAATGTTCAGCCACTACACGTTACCCGTTGCAACGTAATCATAGAGGTGTGTGCACTGGTACCAATGTATAGATGTTCATAAACAGCCTTAACTTTTGTCCATCTATTTCTTTTAGAAATATGGAATTTTGTCAAAGGTGTCCATTGCCCCAAAAGAAAAGTGAGCACAAGCGGAGGTATGATGCATTAGATAGAAAACATGAATTTCAGCCGCACTGGCTGAAGCAGTTCTTGTGGCTAGAGTTTGTTTGAACAATTAGAACAATAACATCATTGACACTGGTGACACTGAGGACTCTGATGAGTCAGATATTGAGGAAGAGGCAGTTGTTCAAATACTGAAAGACCTAATGATCTAATTCACTGACACTGGTGCAGGGTTGTTTGATTTAAATAATTCTGATTTTTTTTTTAAATCAATGATTTATGATTTTTTTTTTACTTCCGGTTTTTTTAATCGCTGATTTATATGAATTTAACACAAATAATTGTATACAAGCATCGAGATCAACACAGTAGCTGTATTGTCACCAGATAGCCTGATAGACAAATATTTTATGACATTGTGTATGTTTAAGCTATTCCCTTTCTGAATGCAGTGAAGCCACACAAACTTGTCTTCCAGAGGAAGTATCTTTTCAACACAGAAGTCCACTTATAGCTTGTGCTAGTTGTTACCAATTCAGTATGTTGACTCAGTTGTTTAATACTGTACAAGTTTGTATTCTGGTTAGAGACCCTTAGAGTACACAGAGCCCTGGACAGGTGCTAATACACCCTATAAGCAAACAATAATTACCACTGCTACAGCCACAGACACACAGCATGCTTTCCTTTCCAAGACAGATTATGCAACTACAGAGGATGAGGCCTTGTGGACATTGTCTAATGTCTTTATAAGCAAAAATCATGTACCCTCTGTTAAGGCAAGAACCCAAATCGATTTGAATAGAACATGTTTGAAAGAGTTCACAAATTTAAACATCTATATAAATATCTATATACCAGATTTTTTTTTAAAATCAAATAATTCCGATTTAAATAAATAAATCCGATTTTTTCAAATAAAAATCATGATTTTTTCAAATAAAAATCATGATTTTTTCAACCCTGCACTGGTGACACTGAGAAGGACTCTAACGAATCATATGCAGTTGCCAACATCCTGGATTTTGTGATCAAATTAACATTAATTTAATAAATGAATTATGTTATATCATCAGACATTTTGTTTATTTTATGTGTAAGGAGAATTGTAGGTCATCAGAGATGTCCACCAAAAATAGGGACTATTTATTTTTCATGGGATGAGTAATATGTTAAGACTACTAGTCCCCCTGGCCAGTGGGTTACATTTCTTATTTTCTATCCCTGAAATAGGGCAGCTATTAGACAAAAAAATTAACATCAGCTACCACAGCATGAGTTCTAAACAAGTTGTAATAACGCCAAACAGGAACCAAAAGTGACAAGTGTCATTACACAGAAACCATTTACAATAAATGTTGCACACTGACAAGACACATTTACACAACAACAAAAGAGCTCATGTGCAGACTGCCCCAGACACCATAATAATAAATGAAGCCCAGAACCTTGCCATTCATAATTAAATTAACAGCTGTCAGAGAGCCTGTCTGAGGAGACAATAAAAATAACAATTTCCAGCCACAACACTGATAAGCAGGTAAAAGGTCAACCCTGACACACCTATGACTTACAACAAAGGTTTACAGTGGTGTCTCTGCACAGTGAAGTAACTGTGAAAGCAGCTTGGAAATGTGTCAATACTGAGCACTACAAATGTTGCTTTGAAGGTGCAATAAAAAATCTGTAAACTCCCATGAAAAGCATATGTGATGAATAAATGCTCTTTACTTCCACAGCGATTATAGACAATTTTAGCACACACTAAAAATTAACATTTCTTCTTGAAATGGAGAAAGTTGAAGACCTTATTAACATTAAATAATGAAGTTGCACATGGTTAGCAAGCAGGGTTGGCATGTAACAAAGTAAAAGTACTTTGTTACAATACTTGAGTAATTATTTCAAGTAATTGGCGTGTAACGAAGTAGAATTTTTACTAAATATTTTTTACAAATTGTAACGAAGTAGTTTTATCTAAAGTAACGCGACTTTTTACTCCGTTACTTTTATTTACATCGCAATATATTTTTGTATTTTTTTTGCGAAACCACTGCTGCCGGTGGCGCTCCACCGTCAACATTTCTAAAACTGTTCCCAACAATGGCTTATTCAAGCTGACCCATAACAGGGCTTCACGTTTGAAAACAACAATAAATCGCTCACCTAAATATGCCAAATTAATTTAGGCAAGCGATTTGTTAGTTGTTTTTTTTACCGTGTGGTGGCACCACCATTTCCTATTCGGATTCTGTTATCGCCATGAAATTTTAATTGGTACTTGCTGGCGCTATGACTTTTGTACAATGAAATAAATGCTTGCTTTAGTAAACCCCATTCATTGCAATTGGTGAAACGGTTTTGAATTGCAAGGCCAGTGCAGTAGCAGCGTAATGTGTCCGTGCCCCGTGGGAGTGACCACGATGCTGCACTGCCACTGGTGAGCGACTTCGCTTAGGCGGTTTGAAAATTGCAATTGAGATTCACAAATACGCCATGTATAAGAATCAAATGTATAGTCATAAATGCAGCTTAATAGGGAACACCAATATAAACTGGGGTGAAATGGCATACAATACTTCCATTTCATCGTAATGCCAAACATACAACTGAAACTCGGTGCGCAAAAATATGAATTCGTCATCCGTACATGAAACAGCGAATCGATGTTAAGTGGTACCGGAGATGTGCATCATGAATTTATGTGTTCAGAGCGACTGAAAGACGAAGTGGAACAATGATTAAAATTGTCGTTTTCAATGTTTAATCAACTTTTACACTCCTTGTAAACTCATATGCGTGTTCGGTAGCTCGGATCCAGGTTATTATTTTCGATTGCCATTAGAGCCTAGTTGGTCAATCGGATCGTAACGAAATATTGTTGATTCCTTATCTATTCCATAACTGTAATTGTATACATGTATTTTATTCAGTTCGACATACAACAGTATGTGACATTTAAAGATAATACACATTGACGATGGTCCGCTCATTTGATAACTTCTTTATAAACCGTGCGGCCAGCACATCGTAGCTTCAATGGCGTTTTTGTAAACATGGCGCAGCAGGCTGCGATCGCCATCCCCGGTGATGGATGATATGTGAACACTGACTATTGGAGTCCGAACACTTTGTTATAAAGAGAGTAGACTTTCCTAATGAATCTAATACTCAAGAAACTCCTTGTCAAGACGAACACTTGCAGGCAGCAAGCAATTTTAACAATTGACGTGAGCGATAAATCGCTCCCTAGATTATTAATTTGCGCGAACAATAGGGAGCGAGAGCGACCACGTCGCCTAAAAAATTATGCCCTGCCATAATATAAATAATATCAAAGACAGGGACAGGGGCCCTGACAGGTAACTTTTAATTGCAATTAGCAACAGCATTCCTCTGTTGCACTGGTCTGTCTTCTGACCAATTCTAGCCCCAGCCAGTACCATGTAACCAACACAGCTAGCTGCTAAAGCTTGTTGTTTCAATGTTTGTGTGAGTTGATAAGACATGAGAATGTGGGGGTTCACAAGCCAGATGGCTTCATCAGCTAGGCATCAAATGTCTTTGTTAATTTTACTATGGGCAGTGCTAGGTTGTATTACCTCTGACCAGTTTCCCTGAGAGTCTACTACTAGTACTGGACTGACCATCTACCTACTCAGATACAATCACACCTGCCTATACATATCCTGTTGTACAATCTAACAAAAAGACAGATTGTGCCACATCATTAATTAAGTTCTGTATTTAACTGAAATTATTTGATGTTGTGAGCACTCATTAAAGATAATGTAATTGTCCAAGCATCCAAGTGAGCACTGTGTTCAATGGTGGCAGACCGATTGACCACCTAAGGCTGTCTGGGAGCACATTGTTATAGGTAGAGTGGTTGCAAAACAGTTGTCAGATGCAAGTTGTATAATTTATATAATATTACTCATGATTTTGTTGTTATTTCTAAGTGTTGTACTTTTACTTCTACTTTTGAAAAGTAGTTTTACTAGTTTTAGTTTTAGGTGAATTACTTTTACTTTTACTCAAATTTAAGTAATTCAGTCAACCCTGTTAGCAAGTCAACTTGACAGCTCAAACAGGCTGGATAATTCTTCATGAGCAACATGTAGAAAAACATGCCAGCTAAGCCAGATGACAAGTTGACAAACTGGTGACACAAACAGCTGGTGTCCTATTAAACCAGTAACACAGTCTACACAAGGCAGTGTAAAAATGTAGGTCTCCAAGCAGGCAGCCTGAGACTAACACTGGTAACAGAACTGTGAGACTGAACTATGAATAATTTAATTATGTTACTTGACTGTCGTTACATATACAGTTGTGAATACAATGTTAAATTGAACGGCTCCAAATCTCTGATCATGTACTTTGATTCAAGAAATGCAAATCTTGCTAGAGAAATTACATTTACCGCATGTAAATATGTTATTACATATTATTTGTAACGATTTATCTGATGAGGCCGACATTCAAGCCAAAGTTAGACTCCTTTATGCTAAGAGCAACATGCTGCGTCAAAAATTTCACTTTTGCTCTTCTGCTGTAAAAAACAAGTTGTTCACAGCCTACTTCAGTAATGTTTATATTCGAGTGCTTTTTATACTAAAAAATTCAAATCACTAAAGTACACTGGCTGGCAAAAGCCGCAAACCAGTCAAGCTTTCTCTAACAAATGCCTTGCTATGTTCGAGCAAACATGAATGACTACTGGACTAAATATGCCAATGTTCTAGACCCCAGTGCGAAGGAATATGACAATAAGAAACTAGAGCACAGTGATGGCTTTAGTAAGTTACCAGATCTGTATTTTTTTCAAAACGGGTGGCAGAACGACCCAGCCTCTGACCCGATTAAACGTTCGGCATTACGCGATCAACAAGTCAGAAATGTTCAACCTAGAGTCTGCTTATAAATGACTGACTAGCACAGTTGTATGATAAATTTTAAACTTTGTTCATAACAATAACCGGTTTAACGATTTTGTTAGCCAGAAAACAACGTTCATGTATTACCCATGAATGGGGTCAATGAAAGCGACAGCACCAGTGTTGCGCGGACGTGGGCCTAGGGCAAGGCCAGCTACTGTTACAGGGTTCAGAGATTACAAACATTTCCTTTCTTCGGCACTAATTTTTTATAACAGCTGCTAACAGTCATGAATAGAATATATCCATTGGTAATATTAACTGTTAATAGTGGTTCAAAGTTGAAATGTCGTCCACAAACATGGTCATTTAGCAATGTTTACATCTGATTGCTTTTCCTCCTTTTGGGATGCGATGAAACGACACTGAGCTGTCCACACAGCGACTATTACATCCTACAACACAGGACACAACCACGATTTCGAAGGTGTGTATGAAAACCAAAAAATGCAAAATATAACAGAAACGCAACCAGCAAAATACACTGAAACAATGGAGGTATCTGGTTGTCTTGCCAGCCAGTACCGCCAGACGATCACGTGATTAGGCACGTGACTTCACCATGAAAGCCCCCTATATTACAACTAAGGCAAATCAATGCATATGATTAATTAAACGATGCTTTGAAAGTAGATCGGAAAAGATAATAAAGAACTTATATGAAACAATGATTCGACCAGTGCTGGAATATGCATCGCCAGCTTGGAACCATGTCTACAGAAAAGATATAGATGAAAGATGAATTGAGAAAGTTCAGAAGAGAGCGCTGAAACTCAGCATAACACCTGTCAAATCAGTTCTCTTGGAACAGAGATGATTTGAGGCGGACCTCTGTGAGGTATACAAATATCTCAGTGGCCTAAATAGGAATAACCCTGCGCCAATAGACGATCACTTATGATTTACGTCTATGGCTGTTTGTGGGTGACCCTGGCTCCCCGGGTCAAGGACGCTCTCGCTCTCCGGGTTTGATTGCGGTTGGTTGCATTTTCTTTTTGTTCTGCATTAAATGTTCACATTACATCGTACTAGTGTCTGTTTGTAAGACTAGATATGCGTTCCTTATCACCTTAATGGCGTGGTGGCAGTGTTCATAACGAACTCACACACCGAACTGTGTACAATAGCAAATTGAATCGCATTGACTTTCTAGCCTACTAATCGGCGCAAGCAGTTAGCCTTGAACGACGGCTTTGACTTTGTCGCACTAGTAAAATCGTAGTAGCCTAACGTTAACATGGCCAACACGCAACGTGCACCGAAACAGTGGTGACTCATGAAAACCGAAACCGTAAACTCGTTTGAGAACTGGCGTCAAAACCTTATTTATACTTTATCACTCGACACCAACTGGGGGAAGAAGTGTGCCTCTGAACCATACAGAGGTTTCACTGACGATGACGTCATTGCGTCAGGCGGTCGTACGGCTCTCCAGCAAGTGTACATGCTAGAGCTGATGCTAGGCCAGATAGCCAATTACTGCCCAGTTATATCGCGCAACATGATCGTCAAGAATTCAACTAGTTTATCTTGCATCTGGCAAACTATTCGTCTACACTACGGATTTCAGTCTACGGGCGCCCATTTTCTTGACTTTGCCGACATTCAGCTCCTGGCTGATGAACGTCCTGAAGATCTGTATCAGCGCTTAGTGGCCTTCGTTGAAGACAACATGCTCCAGCGAGGGAGTGTTATTCTTCACCATGGTGACGCCGTAAATGTCGACGAAGAAATGACACCTTCGCTCGAAAACATGGTTGTGCTCACATGGTTGAGATTAATTAATGTGGCACTCCCAAAGCTCGTCAAGCAATGATACGGCACTGAATTGAGAGCTAGAACACTGGCGTCGATTAAGCCTGAAATTTCCCAGGCCCTAGACTCACTACTTGATGAAATCACTTCCGCCAATGATGCAAAAATCATGCGTACAGCTACGGCTCACTATCAACAGAACAAATTTGGGCAGAGACAGTCATTCTCAAGGCGTCAACCATCTCCATTTTCTGCTCCAAGGCGGTCTACCAGTACAAAGGCATGTCCACTCTGCAAACAAGCTGGCCGCAGCAACGTGCAGCATTTCTTGAGCGAATGCCCATATCTTCCCGAACAAGATCGTCGCTACATGGCTAAGATCCGTCAAGTCACTGATGTACACGAAGAGGACGACGAGTATGAGTACAGCCATGAGCTCCATCAACCCGAAATCATTGACCAGCCTACGTTAGGCCTCGCTACGGCACAACGCATCGACATACGTCAGTCGCCTTATCTGGACCCGTTTTGTGGCCATCACACGGTCCGCGTCACCATTGACAGCGGTGCAACAGGCAACATGATCCGACATTCCACTGCTCTGAGACTCGGTTGTGAGATCAAGACCTCTTCTCAATCGGCTCATCAAGCTGATGGGACATCACCCCTGGCCATAATTGGCGAGACTACAGTGCGTCTAACGCGCAAAAACCACACCTTCTCGTTTTGTGGGTTAGTTGTGAAGAACTTGGATGTCGAAGTTCTAGCTGGCACTCCATTTATGGAAGTCAACGACGTGACCATACGTCCAGCTAAGAGAATCATCACGCTGTCTGATGGCACGACTTACACGTATGGTACAACCGATGAATCTCTCAACCGACATGCAGTCCGACGCACCCGTGTTGCGAGCGCCCCCCACCAATACCACGGTTTGGCCTGGCGAGTTCGTGGAAGTAAACCTCCCCACTGACTTGTTTACTACGGACTCCACATTTGCTTTGGAGCCACGCCTTGACACTACAGGCAACAAGTTCACACTCGTTACCAGCGTAGATGGCGTGGTACGTATACCCAACCTGACAACACCACTTGCTTGCTGAAACGAACACTTTTGCCAAATTCGAGACGTGTTTGTACCGGACGTTCCAACAAACACTCCCTTACGTTCTGACGTTATCAGTACGGCCATAGACCTACAACCTCGCAGATCTACACCTAGCAAGCACTCTGCCTCTGTCCAAATCGATCCGGACATGAAACTATCATCCGATGAACGTGCATCATTCCGCGCCATCATTGAAGAATATGACGATGTATTTGACCCTAACTACACTGGCTATAACAGTATAACGGCCATGTTGGACCTTTTGAAGCAGTCGTAAACATGGGCCCTGTTCAACCACCTCAACGGTGAGCTTCAGAGCAAATTCGATGAACTTGAGACGCGTACGCGTGTATGCACGCTCTGCAATGGGGATGCCCGGGTCAGAAACTGCACTCGAAGAATTGCTATGTCGCATACTGCTGCAAGAAGGCAGTGTCGCTAAACTTGCAGACGACATCTACTGCGGCGGCAACACCATTGTTGAACTTCAACAAAACGTCAAAAGGCTGTTACAATGCTTCGCCAACAGTGATTTGCGACTATCAGCCACCAAGACAACGATTTTTCCGACGTCAACTACCATTCTCGGTTGGATATGGAATATGGGTACCATTCGGGCGAGTCCTCACCGTATTGCTACCCTAGCCAGCTGTGAAGCTCCCACGACTGTGAAGGCCATGCGCGCATTCGTTGGAGCTTACAAAATGCTAGC
The DNA here is from genome assembly GCA_963662155.1 of Lamellibrachia columna. Lineage (NCBI taxonomy): Eukaryota > Metazoa > Annelida > Polychaeta > Sabellida > Siboglinidae > Lamellibrachia > Lamellibrachia columna. The sequence goes on from OY759262.1 coordinate 7,319,998, forward strand.
GCGTGTAATACCCGGTTGCTCTGCCTTACTCGCACCTTTCAATAACGCAACTGGTGGACGCCAGTCTTCTGAACACATCGTTTGGACAGAATCGTTACGGAAGGCCTTCAAGCATGCACAGGACAGTCTACATACAAACAAGGCTATCACATTGCCTCGACCCTCCGACAAGCTATGGCTTGTGACCGATGGCTCCACCAAACAGTACGGATTAGGGGTTACCTTGTACGTTATGCGTGCTGACAAATTGAAGCTGGCCGGATTCTTCAGTGCGAAATTACGCGGGCGACAAACTACGTGGCTGCCTTGCGAGATTAGAGGCGTTGTCCATTGCAGCCGCAGTGAAGCATTTCAGCCCGTACATCGTACAGTCGAGTCACACTGCGTCTATCCTCACTGACAGCAAGCCTTGTGAACAAGCTCATGAAAAACTGTGTCGCGGCGAGTTCTCTGTGAGTCTCTACATTCTTGAAGGTAGTCAGCCGCTATCAGGCAACTGTCCAACACCTCGCCGGCTCAGCAAATGTCCCATCAGACTTTGCTAGTCGCAACGCACCGACATGTCTCGAACAACAGTGTCAAGTATGCACCTTCGTCAGGCAAATGGAGGAGTCGGTTGTCCTGCAATGCGTCACTACCAACGATGTGACATCTGGGAGGGCTCGACTTCCGTTCACCAGCAGATCAACGTGGCTAGCTATCCAAGCTGAATGCCCTGATTTGCGACGCACACTTTCACACCTCACACAAGGAACGCGACCATCCAAGAAAAAAACGAATGCCAAAGACGTCAAGTGATATCTAAACGTCGCATCCATCGCCCGTGATGGTCTGCTAGTCGTACGTCGTAACGATCCACTCAGCCCAGCACGAGATTGCATCATCGCTCCCCGCATGGTCCTTGACGGGCTAGTGACAGCACTACACATTCAACTGGACCATCCCTCATGTTGCCAGTTGAAACAGGTCATGCATCGCTATCTGTACGCGTTGGACCTGGACAAAGCAATCGACACAGCGTCGCGTAAATGTCACCAATGTGCCTCACTACGCGATACTCTACACGACTATCCCACAGTCTACAGGCAATCCTCCAAAGGTGGTAGGAATTTCCTATGTCGCAGACGTCATCAAACGTGAGAAACAACTCATCTTGGTCCTACGCGAGTGCGTAACGTCATACACTGCTTCGTGTTTAATCGATGACGAACGCCGCGACACACTACGAGACTCTCTGGTCAAGCAGTGCATTGTCAAGGACGCCCTGCTGTCCACGTATCGACTCACGATTGAACTTGGACGCGTCAAGAACGTCAATAAAAATCCGGTTGCAGAAAAGGCTGTATGCGAGCTCGAGCATGAACTGTTACACCAACAACCCACAGGCGGGGCTGTCATGCAACTTGTTCTATCTATTGCCACCACAGACCTCAACACTTGTATACGAAACAGGGGGTTTTCCGCCAGAGAGTTGTGGACCCAGCGAGACCAGTTCACAAACGAACAACTGCCGTTAACCGATTACGACCTCATTCGCCAGCAGCATTCTTTGCGAAATGCCAACCACGCTCCAAGTCAACTATCGAAGTCACCCAGTCACACCATATCCAAAGCACTAAATATTGATGTTGGTGACATTGTGTATCTGTACTGTGACCGAAACAAGTCACGTTCTCGGTGTCGGTACCTAGTAGTGAGTGTAGATGGGGTCTGGCTCAATGTCAGCAAATTCATCGGCAATCAATTGCGAGCCACCTCCTATCGAGTGAAACGGACGGAGTGCTACAAGGTTGTTGCCCATACACTTGATCCGCCAACGGCGTACCAATACGATGACTCGATGAATACGCTGACATATGACCCCACTCCAGAACCTCGATCGAGCATACCAACACAGCTACTGTACCCTGCCACACCTGACGACGCTCAGTCGGTACATCCGATTCCGGATGTGCAGACTCCGGTCGTTCCGGACGAGGATGAAGAGAACTTCCCCGCCGAGGAGCTTCCCCGTCGATCAACCAGAAGACGCAGACCTCCCGAGTATCTAAGCGACTTTGTCACTTACTTAGACTATAATTGCAATAATATTATTGTATAGTTGTTTTCTCTATAATTAGTCATATATAGTATAAGGAGAAGAAAGAAGTCACGCCAATAGACGATCAATTATGATGTACGTCTATGGCTGTTTGTGGGTGACCCCGGGTCAAGGATGCTCTCGCTCTCCGGGTTTGACTGCGGTTGGTTGTGTTTTCTTTTTGTTCTGCATTAAATGTTCATATTACATCGTACTAGTGTCTGTTTGTAAGACTAGATATGCGTTCCTTATCACCTTAATGGCGCTGAGCATTTTTTCTACCAATGTAGCAGCAATCTGAGGGGCCATAGCTTAAAACTAAGACGTACTCCCGCACAGAGTCAGAGATCTGTAAATACTTTTCTTCACAAATCGTGTCGTCGATCACTAGGACAAACTTCCTGAAGAAGTTGTAACAGCTTCTTCCCTGAACACCTTCAAGGAAAAATTTAGGTCTCTAGCCACTAGAGACTATACAACCAAGTATAAGTAAGTGTACATGTAGGTCTTAAGACGCTTGCGTTGCAGGGTGTCGGATGTTTCGGCCCATAGGCCGAACCATCCAACGGCGTGACCGGTGAACCGTGAAGTGTTTTCACTTGCATGGCCCGAACCATCCACGTATGCAACCAGTGTCAGCGGGCTCCGTGGCCCGAAACGACTAACGAATTGTAACTGTTAGCGAATTGAGTGTTGTAATAGCGAAATGTTATGCGTTATTACGTTCGCTAGTTTCAACTGTTTGCGTGTCTTAGCGAAATGTTGCTTATTGAGTGTTGTAATTGCAAAATGTTTAAGTGTTTTAGCGAAATGTCATACGCTACATTTCTGTCTTTATTAACAACTACCAATATATAATTTTCCAACACTACTACAATACAATATACATATATATACACACATATATATACATAATAAAATAACGATCCAAACTTAAGTATGCTTTCTGTTATTTTATTTATATTGCGTTACAATTATATAAATAGTTCTAGATCATTATTATTATTATATTAGCGTGTGAGCGTGTGCATATGTTTCTGTGCGCAATCATAATAAGTATTTTTTCCGAATCACGCCGTGGACCGAAACTATTATTCTTAGAAATCAGCTACTAGCGTGGGACAATAGAACCAAAAACGTTAATGACACCTCTTTGCAACTTGTAAAATGCTCAATTGACTTCAGACGATTAATTGAATAAAGGACATAAAATGTGCTTACACAAGCAATGAAGTTATGCTATTAAACATTTAAGAATTAAGTTAACAAGTTTTGCAATAGTTATATCCGAACCATCCGGGACCCGCGTCACTATACGTTCCAGCGCAATTTATATTATGTGGGTATTTGACAGATGATCGAGATCAAACCAAATGTTACAACATTATAAGCCGCATCGGGACAACCCCAACATGGCAGAAGAAGCGATTGCAAGATCAAATTCGTTTTGATATTCGGGGTCACTGGAGAGCAGCCCCTCGCACGCAATGTTTTTCTTCAACTATCAGTACCAACGATGTCTCGCGCAACTCGAAGCTGACAGTGACACCCTTTTTATAGCATCGTGTGCTATATTCTGGTGGATTTTAACCTAACCAAATCGAACGATAATGTACGTACCATATTGTGTGATGTACACTCGTCGCGCTTTTACCCTGCACTGTTGTCCACAACCGTACACACCGCTGCGAATTAGCGCCCACCTCTGCTTATCACCGTATGCACGTGAAGGTAACTTTTGAAAAGGTGACCTTGACACGAATCGCCCCGGCCGCCGAACTTGGCACGCTTTTCGGCGTAAACAACTGTAGACACCTCTACCAACATGAAAATGACCACACAACCACGACATAATACTTTTATCACCCGTGCGTAACATCTAATATTGAACAATATAACTGTAATATCACCAGAAATGTAACGAACTATTTCGCGAAGCGCTTAATCATTCGTATATGAACACTTAGGCTCAGTGTTGACAGTTGTGAGTAAATAGTCGTTGAGTCCACGACAGACGACGGGCACGATTTTACGCCAGCAGATTGCGAAATGCTATTGTGTAAATGCATAATATACCATATGCTAACATGAGCTGTCAAACAAATAAATTAGTAATATTACAGGTATATAACAGGAAAAAATAATCAAGGCACTTCACTTGTCCAAAAATAAAACCGGCGGATTATTGCGCAGAATGTAATATCAAAATGCGGTGCTAAAATAGATCTGAGCCCAGCAGATCACGATCTCATCAGATTCCATGATTAACTTTGCGAAGCTATTTTTATGAGGGTTTTTATACGTCGGTCATCATTTCGACACTTCTCTTGAACCCGGACCTACCTCATTTCCACCACTAAACAGAAATACTATTTATCTGCGGAATGTGTAGGCTAAAATTATTGAATACGTGGTGTGTAAAAAAAACACGTTTCATCACCTTTCCCAACGCTCGAATGTCCAAATTTGTCTTACTCCGAGCGACATCTTTTGTGTTGTCATATAAAATAATATCTTCCTCGATTTATTAAGTGCTTAATGAATTTTGGGATGGTATAATTTATATATAATTATAGGCCTATATGAATTAAACCGGTGTTTCATCATTGTTCCCTACTGATTCCCATTTTGTGCGCCGTAGTCAAGTCTCTGCATATATAGCTTCTTATATATATATACATACATACATACATACATACATACATACATACATACATACATACATATATATAAGAAGCTATTATGGAACTCCCTTTCACCACACCTCCTCACCTAAACTGCCTTTAAAACACAGTGCTCAGCGTAAACTTATCTATGGTGTGGGTATGGAGACTGTCTATGAGTGCATGTGGCAAGGCAGCGACAGTATCCATACACATAACCAACGTATTAAAAATTTTCGTTTAACATCCTATACATAAAATAAATAAAACTATTAGATAAACCATTTCAGCAACATTAAAGATACTAGTCTTTTAGTCGAATGTACCACCCACAGCGCATGCGCACAGTCCACCACAATCTCCTGCGTTAGCCCAAGTTTGGGCTGTTTGGAGTATAACCACTTGAGACTTGAGATATATAATATAATATATATATATATATATATATATATATATATATATATATATATATATATATACACCACTATATATATATATAGCCAATAACAAAATGTCCGAAAAACATGTCTGAAGCAGGTTATAGATGCGTGTGTTTAAATGCTAGGAGTATAATAAATAAGAAAAACGAATTAAACATTGTAGAAGATATTGACCCTCACATAATTGGTATAACCGAATCATGGGCCAACACAGACATTACAGATGCTGAATTAGGATTGACAGGATACGTAATGTTTAGGAGAGATCGAATAGGAAGAAGGGGAGGGGGAGTTATTTTATATGTCAAAGAATCTATTCAGGCTGATGAAATAAAATTAGAAAGCGAAACAGATTACGATGAAGCTGTTTGGTGCAAAATAGTTTCAGGAAATAAAAAATTCACTATTGGATTAGTTTACCGAAGTCCAAACATAAACGAAGCGGATAACACAAAAATACAAAATGCTATAAAGGAAGTTAGTAAAGGGGAATGTATCATAATGGAAGATTTTAACCATGGACACATACAATGGAAATCTCTAGAGAGTACAGGGGGTGATGACCAATAATTTTTATTTTTAATTCAGGAGAGCTTCCTTACTCAGCACGTGCTAGAACCAACCAGGGGAGAAAATGTATTATAGTTTTATCATCACAAAAAGAATTAGTCGACAATGTAAAAATACATTGGGTAACAGTGACCACAATCAAATACATTTTGACATCAACGTAAAATCAGAAAGTAAAAATAAAAAAACGTATAGGAGAAACTTCCACAAAGGTAACTATAAAGATATGAGAAAATACTTAGCAAAGCTAGATTGGAATAACATGCTGATGAATAAGACCGCAATTGAATGTTGGAATATTCTAAAATATGAAATTGAGAGTATCATCGATAAATTTGTTCCCTTGAAAAAACAAGGAAAACGGTCTAGAAAGAAACACTTGTCAAAAGAAGCTATTAGAAAAATAGTGTTTAAGCAAACTATGTGGAGGGTTTATAGGCGCACCAGAAAGGATGAAGACTATGCAAATTACAAAGAGGCACTTAAGCTAGCTACAACTGAAATTAGAAAATCTAAAAGAACCTTTGAAAAAAAATTGGTAGGTAATATAAAAAATGACAGCAAGAGTTTCTATGCTTATGTAAGGAGTAAACAGCATGTTCGAGATAAGGTCGGACCACTGGAAAACAACAGGGGAAACATCATTTCAGAGGGGTTTCAAATGGCAGAGGTCCTGAATGAGTATTTCATCTCAGTATTTACCACAGAAGATATCAGCTCACTTCCAGTTCCATTTACTAAATTTGAGGGAAATAAATCAGAACATTTAGGGCAGTTATTTGTAACTCCTGTAATGATAGCAAACAAAATTAAGAAGATGAAAGATAATAAATCACCTGGTGTTGATGGGATACCACCAAAACTGCTTAAGGAAATTGTTGAGCAAATTAGTACACCACTTGCAAAATTTTTTAACTTGTCACTAGAAGAAGGAATAGTTCCATCAGAATGGAAAGAAGCAAACATTACGCCACTATTTAAGAAGGGATCGAGGAACAAGCCAGAAAATTACAGACCAGTGAGTTTAACATCAGTTATATGTAAATTACTCGAAACATTAATTAGAGACCACATGGTGGAATTCCTTGTAAAACATAATTTAATAAATACATCTCAACATGGGTTCCTAAAACTAAAAGCAACGTCATGTCTAACCAATCTCTTGTGTTTTTTTGAAGAAATTACAAAGTGGGTAGATGACGGGTCACCAGTGGATGTTGTCTACTTAGATTTTCAGAAAGCTTTCGATAAAGTGCCACACCAAAGATTGATACTTAAACTAAAAGCCCATGGTATAGGTAATGATGTAATCAACTGGATAGAAAAGTGGCTTACACACAGAAGACAGAGAGTATTAGTAGACGGTGAGATTTCAAACTGGAAATCGGTTTTGAGTGGGGTACCACAGGGATCAGTATTAGGCCCTATACTGTTTTTAATATATATAAATGATCTAGAAGATGACATATCTAGCATTGTACTCAAATTTGCAGATGACACAAAAGTATTCAGAAAGGTTACAAATGATACAGATAAACAAAGTTTACAGGATGATCTAGATAAATTAGTTAAATGGTCAGAAAAATGGCAAATGTTATTCAATTTTGGGAAGTGCAAATGTATACACATAGGGCATGGAAACATGGACGAAGAATATAAAATGGGGAATGCTGTACTAGGTAGAACCACACAAGAAAAGGACTTAGGAGTAACATTTAGTGCTGACATGAAAGTTTCAAAGCAATGTGGGATTGCTGCTTCAAAAGGAAATCAAATTCTAGGGCTAATTAGGAGAACTATCATGTATAAGGAGAAACAGCTAATTGTACCCCTGTACAAAGCAATAGTTAGACCACATTTGGAATATTGTATTCAAGCATGGAGGCCGTATCGTAAAAAGGACATAGACAAGCTAGAAAGAATACAACGAAGAGCAACCAAAATGATTCCAGAATTGAGAGACCTTAGTTATGAAAGTCGCTTATTACAATGTGGTTTGACAACACTAGAGACCAGGAGACTAAGAGGAGACCAAATAAAAGAATTTAAAATAGTGAATGGTTATGAGGATGTTGATAGGAATATGTTCTTCAAACTTAAAGAAGGCAGTAGAACCAGAGGACACAAAGCAGCGTTAGTTAAGCAGCAGTTTAGGTTGGACATGAGAAAGTACTCTTTCTCACAGAGGGTGATAAATGAATGGAACAAACTGCCAAATGATTGTGTTAATGCTGGTAGTGTGAATATGTTTAAAAATAGAATTGACAGATATTTGATAAGGGTGGGCTACACATAGATGATAAAATTGTTGGACTCTCGATAAGCCAATGGCTTCCTTGTCCACTTTGCCATCTGGAACTTGTTGTTTAGGATGGCAATCTTGTTAAATCTTGTTAAAATCTTGTTAAATCTATATATATATATATATTATATATATATATATGCGTGCAGACTTGACCTCGTATATATAATTATATATATATATGTAGACTTGACTATATATATATATATATATATATATAATGATATAATGTGCGTGTGTGTGTGTGTGTGTGTGTGTGTGTGTGTATGTATAGTCAAGCCTATATATGCGCGCAGACTTGACCTCGTATATATATATATATATATGTAGACTTGACTATATATATATATAATGATATAATGTGTGTGTGTATGTATAGTCAAGCCTGTGTATATATATATATATATATATATATATATATAGAGTCAAGTCTATATTATATATATATAGACTTGACTACACACACCACACACACACACACACACCACCCCACCACACGCACACCACCACACACACACCAAACACACACACACCACCACCACCAACACACCACCAACACACCACACACACACACACACACCATACACACACACCACACACACATGCCACACCCACCGCCACACCCACACCACACATACACAATACACACCACACACCATCACACACACACACCATCACACACACACCATCACACACACATGCCACACCACACCCACAATACACACACACATGCCACACCACACCCACAATACACACACACACACACACACACACACACACACACACACACACACACACACACACCACCACCACCACCACCACGCACACACACCACCACGCACACACACCACCACGCACACACACCACCACGCACACACACCACCACACATACCACACGCACGCACGCACGCACGCACGCACGCACGCACGCACGCACGCACGCCACACACACAACACACACATACACCACACACGCACCAAATTGGTCTAGAGACTCATCTGGTCTTTGCTTATAAAGTTTAAAGTGCAATCGGTTTATTCTGAAGTTGATGTTAACTTTTTTAAATAGTGATATCGCGTCCCCTAGATCATCGCATGACCTGTCCATTATCGCGTATCGAGAAGACATCGTGTGTATATTTTATTTAAGTCAATGTGAGGCTACGCCATCTAGCGGTCAACTACTTAGTTGTTTTGCGTTCCTCGTGGCTAAATGCAAATCGCGTTCACACATTTTGTTCACTTTGAGTTCGTACACATTGGCGATTTTAGGGCTTTTAACTCAATCGTTCTTTCCATACTACATCGCGGTGTGTGCCCTACCGTTTACCGTTTACCGTTTACCGTTCTGCCACCATGAAATAATATGTCTCTTGGACACATAAGAACAAACAATCAACGTTGTTTTATTTAGAACTCAACGCTAGCTGGGCACGGACCACAGTCACTTTTCCCATAGACGACCATTATAACGTTCTTGCGCCTACATTGAAAATTTATCCTACAATTTTTTTTTTAATTCACAGAAAACGACAGACCCACTACGACACCTGGTGTGTAAAATTCGTGAAAATTACATACCTCCTTTTCGCACGAATTGCTTCAACTCATGATGCCCCTGCATTTCTGCCATGAAATTCCCCGGTTTTCAAAATATGAGTACATCCTGCCTAACAGCCACTGTGTCCTTACACAACTGGTATACCTACAGACAAATGGCATCATTCCAAAGCTTAGATGCTACTGTGCACAAAAACATCACTTCCACTCACTCATCCACACAATTTCTGCTCTCACAAATAAGCTCTATCTGCACAATAATTTTTTCCTTGGGACTCTTTATCGTTGTAATGGCGGATGGATTCTGACTGTGGTCCGTGCCCAGCTCCCAGAGTGACACCTTCACATTACCGTGTGCGACCCGAATCGGTCTAAATTATACTCGGCATATTATAACACGAATCAGTCCGAATTATACTTAGTAATAAGCAGTATTACAACAGTGTTCAGTTCGCAGATTGTACCAAAATAAATTTTATTTAAAGTTTCAAGTGTATTTCTGTGTGGTTCATGCATGATTGATGTGCAGTAATTACAAAGAATAAAACTCATGAACTTGTTAACAAAACTGTCTTATGTATAGGAAGTAGATGGATACATATGCAAGTTAAGTTATATGAAAGTTATACACAGTGTAACATCATTGATTTCATGCACCAGTTAAGGTATATAGTAAAATAGGCATATTCCCGTACCAAATATAATAAGTGCTATCTACATTTTTTATTCTTATATGAGAGTGTCATGCAACAAGATTTAACAAGATTTGCCATCCAAGCCAAAGGCCCAGATGGCAAGTGGACAAGGTAGCCATTGGCTTATCGAGAGTCCAGTGTTCGTTTATGTGTAACCCGCTCTCTTGAGATATGTGTCCAACTTGTTTTTAAACACATTCACGCTGCTAACGGTTATACAATCCGTAGATAATTTGTTCCATTCATTTACTGTCCTCTGTGATAATGAGTACTTCCTGATATCCAATCTACACTGATCCTTTACTAACTTTACCTCATGTCCTCTAGTTCTGCTATCTTTCTTGAGAGAGAAAAACATATTTCTATCAATATTTTCATACCTATTCAATATCTTAAAAAACTTCAATCTGATCTCCTCTTAACCTCCTCATCTCTAGAGTTGTTAAACCACATTCTGTCAGGCGTTCTGCAGAACTAAGGTCTCTCAATTCTGGAATAATTTTACTTGCTCTCCTCTGTATGCGTTCAAGTGTATCTATATCCTTCTTACGATATGTTCTCCACGCTTGTAAACAGTATTCTAAAAGAGGTCTAACTATTGCTTTATACATAGGTATAATTAGTTTTTTTATCCTTGTAAGTTATGTTTCTCCTAATCAACCCAATAATTTGATTTCCCTTTGAAGCTGCAATACCACACTGCTCTGAAACTTTCATATCAGCACTTATTGTAACTCCTAAGTCCGTTTCTTTTACAGTAGTACCCAGAACGGTATCTCCCATTTTATAGATTACATCCAAGTTCCCATGTCCTGTATGTAGGCATTTACATTTCCCAAAATTTAACAACATCTGCCATTTCTCAGACCATTTCACTAATCTGTCTAGATCGTTTGTAAATGTAGTTTATCACCATCAGTGTTAAACTTTCTAAACACTTTTGTGTCATCTTCAAATTTGAGCACGTTACTTGTTATATTGTCGTCAATGTCATTGATATATATTAAGAATAATAAAGGTCCTAATACTGATCCTTGTGGTACCCCACTCAAAACTTATTTGCAGTTTGAAACTTCTCCATCTACTACAACACGCTGTCTTCTGTCAGTCAGCCATTGTTCTATCCAGTCAATTAAGCTATCCCCGATAGTTTTAAGTAGTAATCATTGATGTGGCACTTTGTCAAAAGCTTTCTGAAAATTTAAGTAGATAATATCTACTGGCGATCCCTCGTCTATCCACTTAGTGATTTCTTCCAAAAAACATAACATATTTGTTAAGCATGACATCGCTTTTAGGAATCCATGTTGAGATTAATTTAATAATTTATGCCTAACAAGGAAGTCAACCATATGGTCTTTAATCAACCTTTCTATTAATTTACAAATCACTGACGTTAAACTCACTGGTCTGTAATTCTCTGACTTATTTCTCGAATCATTTTTAAATAATGGTATGATGTTTGCTTCTTTCCATTCAAAAGGAACAACTCCCTCTTGTAATGATAAGTTGAACACTCTAGCAAGTGGTATAAAACCACGTTGATTGTTTGTTCTTATGTGTCCAAGAGACATATTATTTCATGGTGGCAGAACGGTAAACGGTAAACGGTAGGGCACCCACCGCGATGTAGTATGGAAAGAACGATTGAGTTAAAAGCTCTAAAATCGCCAACTGAACAAAATGTGTGAACGCGATTTGTATTTAGCCACGAAGAACGCAAAACAACTAAGTAGTTGATCGCTAGATGGCGAAACCTCACATTGACTTACCAGTGCCCTGAAATATACACACGATGTCCTCTCGATACCCGATAATGGACAGGTCATGCGATGATCTAGGGGACGCGATATCACTATTAAAAAAAATTATTCTGTACTTCGAAGATGAGAATATCGACAGTGATAAAGCAAAGGCACGAAACATTTGCAGAGACATTGGATATGAAGGACTACGAAGGTTAAACGTTTATAAGCGTTATAAGCAAAGACAAGATGTGGCTCTAGACCAATTTATCATCAGAGCAAGGACACTAGGCCTGAAATGCGATTTTAGCGACACACAGCTTAGTGAGCAATTTCTGGAGGTAATTATAAGCAGCATGCCACACGAAGAATTATGTAGGGATCTGCTCAGCAGACCGAAGGGCTACAGTATCGCCGACATATTGAAAGAAGGGAGGAAATATGAAGGTCTGTCAGCAGGAAATCAAAAGCTACAACAGATGGCTAGTGGAATCCCCGAGGTTCATGGCATAGCTCGTGCGACAAACCAGCAGGGCAAACGTTGTGGCACACGATATAAACCACGACAGTGCCCTGCTTATGAAGACGAATGTCACACATGTGGAGCACGGGGACACTGGACAAAGTTGTGTAAGACCAATAACCCGGTCCGAAAACGACGAGCCACAGCGACAGCATCGCAAATCTACACACAACAGAGGCAGTCGATACCGAGGTCGTCGCTACAAGTCTGAAAAAGTAGACGAAATCAACGGCGACTACGAACCTGATGACGAATACCAATAGCGAGGTGACTGTGAGTGAGAACTGTGTACACACTCCAAAGCAAAGACATGCACCAGAAGAAGCATACACTGTACTACAAGTACAGCCTCCTAACTTACCTCACGACAACTACACCCTGAGAGTAAAAATTGATACGGGAGCAATAGGAATACGGTGCCAACGCAAGAACTCTGTATGGGACCAAGCTACATTCTACGTTGTTGACGTAGATGGACCTGCCGTCGTTGGACTACCAATACGTGAAAGACAACATCTCGTAACGATCAATGTTGACAACGTCTATGACATCACAAGCGATCGTGGCAAACCCAAAGTAATGCCAGCCCAAATACAAAAATCCACAGCATTTTGACAAGATTGGAAACTTCGAAGGAACTGCGAGGTTGCATCTCAAAGATGACGCTGAAGCGTTCATTGATGCACCACGAAAGTGCAGCGTGCATATCAAAGACAAGCTGAAGCAAGAAATTGACAACATGGTGTCACAAAAGGTAAGACGCAAGGTCGACGAGCACACTGACTGATGCTCAAGTCTCACCTTTACCACAAAGAAGGACGGTTACATCCGCATATGTCTAGACCCAAAGAGACTGAATGACAGTCTGAAGAGATTTCCGCACATGATCCCGACGGTTGAAGAGTTGAATCCAGAGTTCGCACATGCCACGGTGTTTAGTAAGCTAAACGCAAAAGCAGGCTACTGGGCAATACATCTTGATAAAGATGTATTGCCCACATTTCGAACACCGTTTGGTCGATACTGTTGGCAACGACTCCCGTTCGGACTGAGCACACCCCAGGACATCTTTCAAGCGTTACGGACGAGATCATAGAAGAGCTAAATGGTGTTGTGAGCATCGCTGATGACGTGTGTGTACATAGAAGGAATGCAGCCGAAAATGATGCCAACCTGATCAACGTCATGAATCGAGCAGCAGAAAAGGCCTCGTTTTCAACAGCGACAAATGCTTCATCAAGCAGGAATCTATTTCGTTCCACGGCAATACGTACACAGCCGAGGGTATCAAGCCAGATCCCGCGAAAGTACGAGACATCCAGAACATGTCAGCACCGCAGTGTAAGGAAGATCTACATAGATACCTCGGCATGATGACATACTTTTCTCAGTACATTCCGCACTTTGCTGGGAAATCGCATATGCTTCGTGGTCTTCTCAATTAAGACACAACCTGGACGCGGGACAGTACCTACCTGAAGCAGGTATACGAGATGAAAGAAGCTGTATCGGAGAATACCCGCCTGAAGTACTACAATACAACAAGGCCACCAAGGCTTGAAGTCTATCCTTCCCAGAAAGGGCTAGGAGTTGTGCTGATCCAAGATGAGAGACAAGTCGCGTTTGGTATGAAGACGCTGACAGAATGTCAGTCGAAGTATAGCAATATCGAACGAGAACTGCTGGCAGTGGTACATGGAATTCAGCGATACCACACATACGTGTATGGTAGATCCTTCACCGTGATCACAGATCATAAGCCACTGGTAGCGATTTGCGCAAAACCATTGCATGCAGCTCCACCGAGGCTACAAGGAATGTGGTTGAAGATACAGGGGTACAACTGTGACACTGTCACGCAATGGTCGTGTAATAATTAATACCATTGGACTATAATAGCCAGTTAACGTGTTTAATTTACTGAATGTATATCGTATACATGACACACATATTCAATTTCATAATCATCAAAACAAAGAAAATAAATAATAATCAACGCCTCGCTACACTGCGAGTATAACTTAAACAAAAATGAATTAACAATGAAAACGATTCACATTATCGCTCGAACGCAGTTCACATGTCGCTCGATAACGATTCACTTATCACTTGAATATCGTCCACACACTGCTTGTGTCACTGGTTCCCAGACAGTCCACCTTTTCCTGTCGCTGAACCGACCACGCCCTCACACGACGCTCCAGCTCGCCCTCTGCTGCATGTAAGTCTCTCGGCTATACAGCCCACGCTGGTTGCCAGTCGTTATATTCCAAGCTGGTTGCCAGTCGTTATATCCCAAGCTGGTTGCCAGTCGTTATATCCCAAGCTGGTTCTGTTTGGTACAATTTAACCAAATCACCACGCTGACAGTAAATAATTACCATATACACGTCAATAACAACGCAATGGTAATCATATCCGTTTACCAATTGAATTATACTAAATACGATTACAGGGCATGTCACCCGACAAGCTCTATGCCAACAATGGCCGACACGCTTTAGGCAAATAATGGCTTAATTCTAGGTCAATTCTAAAAACCATATTTACAGTAGATGACTCTTCACCTTCATAACATGTATTAACACATAGGACATTCGAATATATCTAAATATATACCCACATATTATCAGCTAACAACGTAATAGATAATACTTACGCCAGTCGCTTCTGGCATTGTTCAAATTGTGTTGCGTCACGTAGCTTAGCTTTCTGCTGACCCATAATTTTAGTATTGCAGAATAGTTGCCTTCTCACAACTTATCACCGGCCGTCTCTCAACTATTGTAGTATAACTGCCTTCTCGCAACTTATCACCGGCCGTCTCTTAACTATTGCAGCCGCCTTCTCGCGAACTACAATCAACAGACCGTCTCTTAACTATTGCAGTCGCCTCCTCGCGAACTATAATCGATCGACCCCGATTAGAACAGTCCCCTGCGTATATATAGTCTACCAGTCAACGATACGCTTCAGTAATTATAACCGGCCTGTTACCTAACATAATGCCCATTGCTAGGACTACTGCATGCCTAGCCTGGCTCGACAATAACTATATAACCCTTGTTACGTAAGACAGCGTACTTTACCACGACTGCAGCACAACCACAAAATAAATGTATAATATACACATTGTCACAACAACTTCGACATCGCGTACCGACCCGGAGATCAGATAACAAAAAAATGACAGCAAGAGTTTTTATGCATATGTCAGGAGTAAATAAAACGTACAAAACAAGGTTGGACCTCTAGAAGACAGTGCTGGAAATATAATATCACAGGGGTTTTTAATGGCGGAAGACCTAAATGGTTACTTCAGTTCAGTGTTTACCAAAGAAGATATTAGTTCATTACCAGTTGCTGATGCTAAATTTCAGGGGGCTAAATCTGACTATTTAGGTCCGTTAGTTGTAACTCCAGAATTGGTAGCTAAGAAAATAAAGGCAATGAAGGATAACAAATCACCGGGAGTGGATGGGATTCCTCCAAAATTACTAATGGAAACAGTAGAGCAAATCAGTATACCACTTGCAAGAGTATTCAACTTGTCATTAAAAGAGGGAGTTGTTCCGTTTGAATGGAAAGAAGCAAACATCATACCATTATTTAAAAAGGGTTCGAGAAATAAGTCAGAGAATTACAGACCAGTGAGTTTAACGTCAGTGATTTGTAAATTATTAGAAAGGTTAATTAAAGACCATATGGTGGACTTCCTCGTTAAGCATAAATTATTAAATTCATCTCAACATGGATTCCTTAAAGCGAGGTCATGCTTAACAAATATGTTATGTTTTTTGGAAGAAATCACTAAGTGGATAGACGTGGGATCGCCAGTAGATATTATCTACTTAGATTTTCAGAAAGCTTTTGACAAAGTGCCACATCAAAAATTACTACTTAAATTAAAAGCCCATGGTATCGGGGATAGCATAACTGACTGGATAGAACAATGGCTGACTGACAGAAGACAACGAGTTGTAGTAGATGGAGAAGTTTCAAATTGGAAATCGGTTTTGAGTGGGGTACCTCAAGGATCAGTATTAGGACCTATATTATTCTTAATTTATATCAATGACTTGGACGACAGTATAACAAGTAACATACTGAAATTTGCGGATGACACAAAACTGTTTAGAAAGGTTAATACTGATGGTGATAAACAACATTTACAAAACGATCTAGACAGATTAGTGAAATGGTCTGAGAAATGGCAGATGCTGTTTAATTTTGGGAAATGTAAATGCCTACATACAGGACATGGGAACTTGAATGTAAACTATAAAATGGGAGATACTGTTCTGGGTACTACTGTAAAAGAAAAGGACTTAGGAGTTACAATAAGCGCTGATATGAAAGTTTCAGAGCAGTGTGGTATTGCAGCTTCAAAGGGTAAGCAAATTCTTGGATTGATTAGAAGAAACATAACATACAAGGGAAAAAAGTTAATTATACCTCTTTATAAAGCAATAGTTAGACCTCATTTAGAATACTGTATACAAGCATGGAGACCATATCGTAAGAAGGATATAGATACGCTTGAACGCATACAAAGGAGAGCAACTAAAATGATTCCAGAACTTAGAGACCTTAGTTATGAAGAACGCCTGAAAGAATGTGGTTTAACAACTCTAGAGACAAGGAGGTTAAGAGGAGATCAGATTTAAGTTTTTAAGATATTGAATGGGTATGAAAATATTGATAGAAATATGTTTTTCTCACTCAAGAAGGATAGCAGAACTAGAGGACATGAGGTAAAATTAGTAAAGGATCAATGTAGATTGGACATCAGGAAGCACTCGTTCTCACAGAGGACAATAAATGAATGGAACAAATTGTCTACATATTGTGTAACTGCTAGCAGCGTGAATATGTTTAAAAACAAGGTTGACACATATCTCAGGAGGGCGGGTTATAAGTAGATGAACATTGTTGGACTCTCGATAAGCCAATGGCTTCCTTGTCCACTTGCCATCTGGGCCTTTGGCTTGGATGGCAAATCTTGTTAAATCTTGTTAAATCTCTCGCCGACGCCCTAAGCAGACTACCAAACCCAGAACATGACAGAGACATTGAACTAAACGAACGAGTTGATGGACTGGAACTCGAAGCAGAAGACACAAGCCATGTTCTAATCGCCTTCATCAACTTTCCGGTAGCGAAACAGATCCTACTGCGAGAGGAGACAACACGATGTCCAGTGTTGAACCGACTGAGGGAAGTCGTACATCACGGATGGCCTGAATACATCAAGGAATTACCAACTGAAATGAGGCCATATTGGTCTTTCAGGGATGAACTAGCCATAGAGGATGGTGTACTGTTCAAAGGACGGCAGATTGTTGTACCAGCGAGCATGCAACGAGACATTCTTGAACAGTTGCATAGTCGTTGAGAAAACGCGACGTCTTGCTCGTGAATGTATACTGGCTGAACAGTAACATAGATGTCGAACGCATATGTAAATCGTGCGAGACTTGCCAGAAACAGACATACAGTATCTGTTAATCACGGACAGATACAGCAAGTTTCCACTGGTCGATGAAATCCGCACTCCTGTGACGAGTCAAGCTGTCACAGATCATCTCTAGGTAACAGGCCGGTTATAATTACTGAAGCGTATCGTTGACTGGTAGACTATATATACGCTGGGTACGGTTCTAACCGGGGTCGATCGATTATAGTTCGCGAGGAGGCGACTGCAATAGTTAAGAGACGGTCTGTTGATTGTAGTTCGCGAGAAGGCGGCTGCAATAGTTAAGAGACGGCCGGTGATAAGTTGCGAGAAGGCAGTTATACTACAATAGTTGAGAGACGGCCGGTGATAAGTTGTGAGAAGGCAACTATTCTGCAATACTAAAATTATGGGTCAGCAGAAAGCTAAGCTACGTGACGCAACACAATTTGAACAATGCCAGAAGCGACTGGCGTAAGTATTATCTATTACGTTGTTAGCTGATAATATGTGGGTATATATTTAGATATATTCGAATGTCCTATGTGTTAATACATGTTATGAAGGTGAAGAGTCATCTACTGTAAATATGGTTTTTAGAATTGACCTAGAATTAAGCCATTATTTGCCTAAAGCGTGTCGGCCATTGTTGGCATAGAGCTTGTCGGGTGACATGCCCTGTAATCGTATTTAGTATAATTCAATTGGTAAACGGATATGATTACCATTGCGTTGTTATTGACGTGTATATGGTAATTATTTACTGTCAGCGTGGTGATTTGGTTAAATTGTACCAAACAGAACCAGCTTGGGATATAACGACTGGCAACCAGCTTGGGATATAACGACTGGCAACCAGCTTGGGATATAACGACTGGCAACCAGCGTGGGCTGTATAGCCGAGAGACTTACATGCAGCAGAGGGCGAGCTGGAGCGTCGTGTGAGGGCGTGGTCGGTTCAGCGACAGGAAAAGGTGGACTGTCTGGGAACCAGTGACACAAGTAGTGTGTGGACGATATTCAAGTGATAAGTGAATCGTTATCGAGCGATATGTGAACTGCGTTCGAGCGATAATGTGAATCGTTTTCATTGTTAATTCATTTTTGTTTAAGTTATACTCGCAGTGTAGCGAGGCGTTGATTATTATTTATTTTCTTTGTTTTGATGATTATGAAATTGAATATGTGTGTCATGTATACGATATACATTCAGTAAATTAAACACGTTAACTGGCTATTATAGTCCAATGGTATTAATTATTACACGACCATTGCGTGACAGTGTCACAGTTGTACCCCTGTATCTTCAACCACATTCCTTGTAGCCTCGGTGGAGCTGCATGCAATGGTTTTGCGCAAATCGCTACCAGTGGCTTATGATCTGTGATCACGGTGAAGGATCTACCATACACGTATGTGTGGTATCGCTGAATTCCATGTACCACTGCCAGCAGTTCTCGTTCGATATTGCTATACTTCGACTGACATTCTGTCAGCGTCTTCATACCAAACGCGACTTGTCTCTCATCTTGGATCAGCACAACTCCTAGCCCTTTCTGGGAAGCATAGACTTCAAGCCTTGGTGGCCTTGTTGTATTGTAGTACTTCAGGCAGGTATTCTCCGATACAGCTTCTTTCATCTCGTATACCTGCTTCAGGTAGGTACTGTCCCGCGTCCAGGTTGTGTCTTAATTGAGAAGACCACGAAGCATATGCGATTTCTCAGCAAAGTGCGGAATGTACTGAGACAAGTATGTCATCATGCCGACGAATCTATTTAGATCTTCCTTACACTGCGGTGCTGACATGTTCTGGATGTCTCGTACTTTCGCGGGATCTGGCTTGATACCCTCGGCTGTGTACGTATTGCCGTGGAACGAAATAGATTCCTGCTTGATGAAGCATTTGTCGCTGTTGAAAACGAGGCCTTTTCTGCTGCTCGATTCATGACGTTGATCAGGTTGGCATCATTTTCGGCTGCATTCCTTCTATGTACACACACGTCATCAGCGATGCTCACAACACCATTTAGCTCTTCTATGATCTCGTCCGTAACGCTTGAAAGATGTCCTGGGGTGTGCTCAGTCCGAACGGGAGTCGTTGCCAACAGTATCGACCAAACGGTGTTCGAAATGTGGGCAATACATCTTTATCAAGATGTATTGCCCAGTAGCCTGCTTTTGCGTTTAGCTTACTAAACACCGTGGCATGTGCGAACTCTGTATTCAACTCTTCAACCGCCTGGATCATGTGCGGAAATCTCTTCAGACTGTCATTCAGTCTCTTTGGGTCTAGACATATGCGGATGTAACCGTCCTTCTTTGTGGTAAAGGTGAGACTTGAGCATCAGTCAGTGTGCTCGTCGACCTTGCGTCTCACCTTTTGTGACACCATGTTGTCAATTTCTTGCTTCAGCTTGTCTTTGATATGCACGCTGCACTTTCGTGGTGCATCGATGAACGCTTCAGCGTCATTTTTGAGATGCAACCTCGCAGTTCCTTCGAAGTTTCCAATCTTGTCAAAATGCTGTGGATACGACATCAAATCCTTGATGTCTTGTATTTGGGCTGGCATTACTTTGGGTTTGCCACGGTCGCTTGTGATGTCATAGACGTTGTCAACATTGATCGTTACGAGATGTTGTCTTTCACGTATTGGTAGTCCAACGACGGCAGGTCCATCTACGTCAACAACGTAGAATGTAGCTTGGTCCCATTCAGAGTTCTTGCGTTGGCACCGTATTCCTATTGCTCCCGTATCAATTTTTACTCTCAGGGTGTAGTTGTCGTGAGGTAAGTTAGGAGGCTGTACTTGTAGTACAGTGTATGCTTCTTCTGGTGCATGTCTTTGCTTTGGAGTGTGTACACAGTTCTCACTCACAGTCACCTCGCTATTGGTATTCGTCATCAGGTTCGTAGTCGCCGTTGATTTCGTCTACTTTTTCAGACTTGTAGCGACGACCTCGGTATCGACTGCCTCTGTTGTGTGTAGATTTGCGATGCTGTCACTGTGGCTCGTCGTTTTCGGACCGGGTTCTTGGTCTTACACAACGTTGTCCAGTGTCCCCGTGCTCCACATGTGTGACATTCGTCTTCATAAGCTGGGCACTGTCGTGGTTTATGTCGTGTGCCACAACGTTTGCCCTGCTGGTTTGTCGCACGAGCTATGCCATGAACCTCGGTGATTCCACTAGCCATCTGTTGTAGCTTTTGATTTCCTGCTGACAGACCTTCATATTTCCTCCCTTCTTTCAATATTTCGGCGATGTTGTAGTCCTTCGGTCTGCTGAGCAGATCCCTACATAATTCTTCGTGTGGCATGCTGCTTATAATTACCTCCAGAAATTGCTCACTAAGCTGTGTGTCGCTAAAATCGCATTTCAGGCCTAGTGTCCTTGCTCTGATGATAAATTGGTCTAGAGACACATCTGGTCTTTGCTTATAACGCTTATAAACGTTTAACCTTCGTAGTCCTTCATATCCAATGTCTCTGCAAATGTTTCGTGCTTTTGCTTTATCACTGTCGATATTCTCATCTTCGAAGTACAGAATAACATACACATACCACACACACACACCCCACACACGCACACGCACACCACACACATCACCACACACACACCACCATACACACACACTACCACACACACACCACGTACCACACACACACACCACCATACACACCACCACACACACGCACGCACGCACGCACGCACGCACGCACTCACACACACACACACACACACACACACACACACACACACACACACACAACACACACAACACACACATACAACACACACATACACCACACACGCACCAAATTGGTCTAGAGACTCATCTGGTCTTTGCTTATAAAGTTTAAAGTGCAATCGGTTTATTCTGAAGTTGATGTTAACTTTTTTAAATAGTGATATCGCGTCCCCTAGATCATCGCATGACCAGTCCATTATCGGGTATCGAGAGGACATCGTGTGTATATTTCAGGGCACTGGTAAGTCAATGTGAGGTTTCGCCATCTAGCGATCAACTACTTAGTTGTTTTGCGTTCTTCGTGGCTAAATACAAATCGCGTTCACACATTTTGTTCAGTTGGCGATTTTAGAGCTTTTAACTCAATCGTTCTTTCCATACTACATCGCGGTGGGTGCCCTACCGTTTACCGTTTACCGTTCTGCCACCATGAAATAATATGTCTCTTGGACACATAAGAACAAACAATCAACGTGGTTTTATACCACTTGCTAGAGTGTTCAACTTATCATTACAAGAGGGAGTTGTTCCTTTTGAATGGAAAGAAGCAAACATCATACCATTATTTAAAAATGATTCGAGAAATAAGTCAGAGAATTACAGACCAGTGAGTTTAACGTCAGTGATTTGTAAATTATTAGAAAAGTTGATTAAAGACCATATGGTTGACTTCCTTGTTAGGCATAAATTATTAAATTAATCTCAACATGGATTCCTAAAAGCGATGTCATGCTTAACAAATATGTTATGTTTTTTGGAAGAAATCACTAAGTGGATAGACGAGGGATCGCCAGTAGATATTATCTTCTTAAATTTTCAGAAAGCTTTTGACAAAGTGCCACATCAATGATTACTACTTAAAACTATCGGGGATAGCTTAATTGACTGGATAGAACAATGGCTGACTGACAGAAGACAGCGTGTTGTAGTAGATGGAGAAGTTTCAAACTGCAAATAAGTTTTGAGTGGGGTACCACAAGGATCAGTATTAGGACCTTTATTATTCTTAATATATATCAATGACATTGACGACAATATAACAAGTAACGTGCTCAAATTTGAAGATGACACAAAAGTGTTTAGAAAGTTTAACACTGATGGTGATAAACTACATTTACAAACGATCTAGACAGATTAGTGAAATGGTCTGAGAAATGGCAGATGTTGTTAAATTTTGGGAAATGTAAATGCCTACATACAGGACATGGGAACTTGGATGTAATCTATAAAATGGGAGATACCGTTCTGGGTACTACTGTAAAAGAAACGGACTTAGGAGTTACAATAAGTGCTGATATGAAAGTTTCAGAGCAGTGTGGTATTGCAGCTTCAAAGGGAAATCAAATTATTGGGTTGATTAGGAGAAACATAACTTACAAGGATAAAAAACTAATTATACCTATGTATAAAGCAATAGTTAGACCTCTTTTAGAATACTGTTTACAAGCGTGGAGAACATATCGTAAGAAGGATATTGATACACTTGAACGCATACAGAGGAGAGCAAGTAAAATTATTCCAGAACTGAGAGACCTTAGTTCTGCAGAACGCCTGACAGAATGTGGTTTAACAACTCTAGAGATGAGGAGGTTAAGAGGAGATCAGATTGAAGTTTTTAAGATATTGAATAGGTATGAAAATATTGATAGAAATATGTTTTTCTCTCTCAAGAAAGATAGCAGAACTAGAGGACATGAGGTAAAGTTAGTAAAGGATCAGTGTAGATTGGATATCAGGAAGTACTCATTATCACAGAGGACAGTAAATGAATGGAACAAATTATCTACGGATTGTATAACCGTTAGCAGCGTGAATGTGTTTAAAAACAAGTTGGACACATATCTCAAGAGGGCGGGTTACACATAAACGAACACTGGACTCTCGATAAGCCAATGGCTACCTTGTCCACTTGCCATCTGGGCCTTTGGCTTGGATGGCAAATCTTGTTAAATCTTGTTGCATGACACTCTCATATAAGAATAAAAAATGTAGATAGCACTTATTATATTTGGTACGGGAATATGCCTATTTTACTATATACCTTAACTGGTGCATGAAATCAATGATGTTACACTGTGTATAACTTTCATATAACTTAACTTGCATATGTATCCATCTACTTCCTATACATAAGACAGTTTTGTTAACAAGTTTATGAGTTTTATTCTTTGTAATTACTGCACATCAATCATGCATGAACCACACAGAAATACACTTGAAACTTTAAATAAAATTTATTTTGGTACAATCTGCGAACTGAACACTGTTGTAATACTGCTTATTACTAAGTATAATTCGGACTGATTCGTGTTATAATATGCCGAGTATAATTTAGACCGATTCGGGTCGCACACGGTAATGTGAAGGTGTCACTCTGGGAGCTGGGCACGGACCACAGTCAGAATCCATCCGCCATTACAACGATAAAGAGTCCCAAGGAAAAATTTATTGTGCAGATAGGGCTTATTTGTGAGAGCAGAAATTGTGTGGATGAGTGAGTGGAAGTGATGTTTTTGTGCACAGTAGCATCTAAGCTTTGGAATGATGCCATTTGTCTGTAGGTATACCAGTTGTGTAAGGACACAGTGGCTGTTAGGCAGGATGTACTCATATTTTGAAAACCGGGGAATTTCATGGCAGAAATGCAGGGGCATCATGCGTTGAAGCAATTCGTGCGAAAAGGAGGTATGTAATTTTCACGAATTTTACACACCAGGTGTCTTAGTGGGTCTGTCGTTTTCTGTGAATTTAAAAAAAAATTGTAGGATAAATTTTCAATGTAGGCGCAAGAACGTTATAATGGTCGTCTATGGGAAAAATGACTGTGGTCCGTGCCCAGCTAGCGTTGAGTTCTAAATAAAACAACGTTGATTGTTTGTTCTTATGTGTCCAAGAGACATATTATTTCATGGTGGCAGAACGGTAAACGGTAAACGGTAGGGCACACACCGCGATGTAGTATGGAAAGAACGATTGAGTTAAAAGCCCTAAAATCGCCAATGTGTACGAACTCAAAGTGAACAAAATGTGTGAACGCGATTTGCATTTAGCCACGAGGAACGCAAAACAACTAAGTAGTTGACCGCTAGATGGCGTAGCCTCACATTGACTTAACAGTGCCCTGAAATATACACACGATGTCTTCTCGATACGCGATAATGGACAGGTCATGCGATGATCTAGGGGACGCGATATCACTATTTAAAAAAGTTAACATCAACTTCAGAATAAACCGATTGCACTTTAAACTTTATAAGCAAAGACCAGATGAGTCTCTAGACCAATTTGGTGCGTGTGTGGTGTATGTGTGTGTTGTATGTGTGTGTTGTGTGTGTTTTTAACAAGATTTAACAAGATTGCCATCTCGAACAACAAGTTCCAGATGGCAAGTGGACAAGGAAGCCATTGGCTTATCGAGAGTCCAACAATTTTCTCATCTATGTGTAGCCCGCCCTTATCAGATATCTGTCAATTCTATTTTTAAACATATTCACACTACTAGCATTAACACAATCATTTGGCAGTTTGTTCCATTCATTTATCACCCTCTGTGAGAAAGAGTACTTTCTCATGTCCAACCTACACTGCTCCTTAACTAATGCTGCTTTGTGTCCTCTGGTTCTACTGCCTTCTTTAAGTTTGAAGAACATATTCCTATCAACATCCTCATAACCGTTCACTATTTTAAACACTTCTATTTGGTCTCCTCTTAGTCTCCTGGTCTCTAATGTTGTCAAACCACATTGTAATAAGCGACTTTCGTAACTAAGGTCTCTTAATCCTGGAATCATCTTAGTTGCTCTTCGTTGTATTCTTTCTAGCTTATCTATGTCTTTTTTACGATATGGCCTCCATGCTTGAATACAATATTCCAAATGTGGTCTAACTATTGCTTTGTACAGGGGTACAATTAGATGTTTCTCCTTATACGTGATAGTTCTCCTAATTAGCCCAAGAATTTGATTTCCTTTCGAAGCAGCAATCCCACATTGCTCTGAAACTTTCATGTCAGCATTAAATGTTACTCCTAAATCCTTTTCTTGTGTGGTTCTACCTGGTACAGCATTCCCCATTTTATATTCCTCATCCATATTTCCATGTCCTATGTGTATACATTTACACTTCCCAAAATTGAATAACATTTGCCATTTTTCTGACCATTTAACTAATTTTTCTAGATCATCCTGTAAACTTTGTTTATGTGTATCATTAGTAACCTCTCTGAATACTTTTGTGTCATCTGCAAATTTGAGTACTTTGCTAGATATGTCATCCTCCAAATCACTTATATATATTAAAAACAGTATAGGGCCTAACACTGATCCCTGTGGTACCCCACTCAAAACAGATTTCCAATTTGAAATCTTACCATCTACTATTACTCTCTGTCTTCTGTGTGTAAGCCACTTTTCTATCCAGTTGATTACATCATTGCCTATACCATGGGCTTTTAGTTTAAGTAACAATCTTTGATGTGGCACTTTATCGAAAGCTTTCTGAAAATCTAAGTAGACAACATCCACTGGTGACCTGTCATCTACCCACTTTGTAATTTCTTCTAAAAAACATAAGAGATTGGTTAGACATGACCTTGCTTTTAGGAATCCATGTTGAGATGTATTTATTAATTTATGTTTTATGAGGAATTCCACCATGTGGTCTCTAATTAATGTTTCGAGTAATTTACATACAACTGATGTTAAACTCACTGGTCTGTAATTTTCTGGCTTCTTCCTCGATCCCTTCTTAAATAGCGGCGTAATGTTTGCTTCTTTCCATTCTGAAGGAACTATTCCTTCTTCTAGTGACAAGTTAAATAAGTTTGCAAGTGGTGTACTAATTTGATCAACAATTTCCTTTAGCAGTTTTGGTGGTATCCCATCAACTCCAGGTGATTTATTATCTTTCATCTTCTTAATTTTCTTTGCTATCATTTCAGGAGTTACAAATAACTGCCCTAAATGTTCTGATTTATTGCCCTCAAATTTAGTCAATGGAACTGGAAGTGAGCTGATAT